>JADBJO010005310.1:156620-166033 GCA_016801955.1 Conus betulinus | reverse complement strand
CCGTCAGAGACAATCTATTATACGTGTTGTGATTTAGGTCAAACCTCTTCAAAACGGTAGAGAAAAATCACATTCTCATTCTAAAACGTTTTTGATGATGATGATGTTGATGATGATGATGAAATAATAATAATACTAATAATACGATAATAATATAATAATAATAATAAATAATCATTTACTGATAATAAAGATTAATACCCATTAATGATGATGGGAAACTACTACTACTACTACGACTACTCCTTCATAATAATGATATATGTGGTTAATAGACATGATATTCATCATCATGATTATAATTTTACGACTACTATACTACTGCTACTACTACTATACTACTAATAACTACTACTACTATCATAATAATAGTAATCGACATAATAATGGATTTAAAATTTTAAAAATAATTTAAGAAATTTTAAATATTATTAATAGCGATAATAATATGAATGATTAATAGTGCTAATAACAATACTACTAAGTGCACTGCTGCTGCTGCTGTGCTACTTGCTGATACTATGTACTCTACTACTCGACTACTACTACTAATACTACAAATACTAACAATAATAAGAAAAATAACAATAATCTTAATAATAATTTAAAATAATAATAATAATAATAATAATAATAATAATAATAATAATAATAACAAAGTAGTGTAAAAAAAAAAAAAAATAATAATAATAATAATAATAATACATTATTATTTAGTTGTGTGTGTTGTGTTGTTTTCTTCTTCTTCTTCTTCTTTCTTCTTTTTTATTTATGATAATTAGTATGATATAATTATTATTTTTATTATTATTCTTGTGGTCGTTGTTGATTGTTGTTGGTGTTGCTGTTGTTGTTATGATGATGATGATGATGAGGATGATGATGGATGATGATGATGATGATGATGATGGATGATAATAATAAAAATAATAATAATAACAATAATAATTAGTATTGAACTCCAGACTAGGACTGTGTTTTCCAACCATAGTACCCTAGCTTAAGTCCGGCGTAATGGTTGGGACTTTCCAGACGTGGTGCCACGTTCTTTAAACTTCTATTCTCGTTGCTATGGGGTGTGGTGATGTGCTCGTTTGTGCCTTCCTTATGAATTCTGGCCAGTCTGAGCCGTAGCAGCCTGCTTCCAGAAGAGATTTGATTTTGTCTGCCAATGAGTATGGAGGGCGTGCATGTAGGACGGTGTGTGCAGGCCGAGCCGCGATCCAGGGTGGGGCAAAGCAGATGCCTTACAACTTGGGACTGGAAATCAGCCAGGTTTTCGCGCTAAGGCCATAAAGTTGTAGATAGTTTAGATATAGGAGTTCTTCTTTCATGTTGTTTGAGAAAAAAAAATGTTTGTTTTCTTCCGCTAGGGGGCCCTCTTAGAGTGTCCTTCTTTTAGAGTGTTGCTTCAGATGTGACGATTCTGCTTCTCTATTGTGTGGGTTGACCTAATAGAGTAGGTAGGTGGGTGTATAAAAGCAAGCAAGCAAACAAACAAAACACTACCACCCCACCACACCATCACAACCACCGCCAACACAACACACACAAACACACACACACACACACAACACACACACACACACAAACACATGATTTCAGTGTTTTGTGGCCCTAGCCTTAGCTGAAAGCTTATAGAACTTTAGCTTCAAGCAAGAAAGTCATGGAAAGAATTACAGAGCTTTGAGTCTTTAATTCTTTTTGTTTGCCTGGCTGGTGTCTTGTGTTTTACACCTCCCCCACCCAAAAAAAGAAAAAAAAAAAAAAAACGTTTCCCCTCCTCTCCCACCCCAGACACGTCTTTTTAACGAAATATGTGTGAAATTTTTTATATTGAGGCGTGTAGCTAAGAACTTTCTGGAATAATGGGAGAAAAAATCCTAGTAGATATGCGTGTTGCTTTTCCAAATTATTCCTGTTTTTTATAAAACCCTAATCTCCTTTGCACTTTTTATAGTATTGTAATAATACTTGGAGTATTATTCAAGTCTTTTGAATTCCTGGGTTTCTCTGCTTGTGCCTGTGGTAAAAAGGTTTGCCTCGAAAGGATGTTAACTTGCATTGTATGTGGAACTTGTATTGTCAGTCTTGCGTTGGCGTATACTGTCTGTTGCCTGAACTGTAACAGTGAGAGTTGATGCTGTTCGCATCTCTCTCGTTTCGGTCCATCCAGATGGACCATATCCCAACAATTAGTCACTCATTCAGGCACTCTCTCCTTCTCTCTCTCCTCTCTCTCTCTCTCTCTCTCTCTCTCTTCTCTCTTCTCTCTCTATATCCACACAAAAGCAACGTTGTGCACAACATCAAACACACACACCACACACACACAACACACACACACACACACACACGACAGAGAGGGAGGAGAGAGGAGGGACGGAGGACGAGGGGAGAGAGGAGAGGAGAACGGAGAGAGGCGAGAGGAGAGGGGAGACGGGCAGAGATGGGACGAGGAGAGATGAGAGAGAGAGAGGAGGGGGGGAGGCTAGAGATGTGAAAGAGAGTTGAGATGGTGAGGAGAGATGGAGGAGAGCCGGGAAGGAGCAGAGTGAGGACAGAGAGAGAGAGGAGAGGAGTGCGGGAGAGAGAGAGAATGGAGAGAACTAGGCAGCTAAAACAACAGTGCTCATGGGAGGCTACAGAAGGAAGCACCACAAAAAAATGAACGGGTCATATTTGATTCTGCATTTGGATAATGAGATAGTTTAGAGACGTACATGCTAAAAGGATGGGAGAAGAGATCAATGCAGAACTAAAGAATAGGGAGAGGAATTGTGATTTTCCGGCTTCTTGGAACCAGAAGGGATCAGCAACGTAGACAAAATATTGATCTCTCTGGAATATTCTGACACTGCTTCCGTCACAAATCACTTCACTGATCATTTCTAAGTCCAGCCGTAAAAGGCACTGGAAAGAAAGAAAGAAAGAAGTAAATATGTTAATAAATAAACTATAATTAATTAATTTAATTGATTGATTAATTAATTATTAGCTAATTAATCAATTAACTAATTAGCTAATTAACGAACAAATGAATACATGAATACGGACATAAATTAAAAATAGAATGGTAAAAGGAAGTTTTAAAATCGACAGGTCTGTTTCGAGCGCTGGCTCTCGTCAGGATGGTTTTGGGTTGTCTACTGCCGGTGTTATATGGCCCAATGTCTCTGTTTACATGTGCGGATTGGCTGCACGTGTTGTTCGGTTTTCAGGTTGTTTACAGTTCAGGGTGCGTTTGCTGACAACGATTTCCATTTGTGCCTGCAGTTGTTTACTATTTCTACTTTAGTATTTAGAGTTGCTAAGTATGGTTTGCATAGTATTAACCATTTTTCTGTTGAACATAGGTTGCATCTTTTTAGAAATGTTGTTGTATGGTGATGCCCTTTTCATGATTTTCCAGGATATGTTATAGTTTATCTTTTTGTCTTTCAGTCTCCAAATATATTTGCTCAGTTTTGTTTGGTTTTTGTATTTTTCTTTGTTGAATGACTGTTTATGGTTTGCATACCTGGTTTTGAAGTGATTTTCAGTGATCCCTATGTATGTTTCTTTTTCATTTTCTGATGTCACAGTGGCTTGGTATACAATGTTGTTATAGAGGCATTTGTTGCTTAAGGGACACTGTTCTCTTTTAGTACAATTGCAGGATTTCCTTTCTTCACCCTTCTTTGTTGTGTTGCTTTTCATTTTGTTGGATGAATCAATTATATTTTTAAGGTTAGGCATGCATGAATATGATAGTTTGATGGTGTTCTTGTTGAATATTTTGAACAATTTGTGCTCTTTTGGGAAGGATGCTGTCAATATTTTGAAGAATTCTTTCCCTACGTTTGTTTTTACTCGTCCATCATATGGAGGGTTGTACCATGTGATTTTCCTTTTCTTGCTGTTTTTGTTTTTGTTCATGTTGTTATCTGGATTGTATTGCAGTTTGTAGCTGTAACCACTTTTTTGCAATGCCTCTTGGTATTCTGCTGCTGCGTTGTTGAATACTCTTTCATTATGTGAATGATTAGATAATCACTTGTTTATGCCATTGGGTATGGTTTTTAGTATAGATGGTGGGTGGTTGCTTTTGATGTTTACATAAATGGGTGTCATTAGGTTTCTTGTATGGTTTATATATGTGGTTGTTGAGGTCAAGTGTTATGTCTAAGTAGTTCACTACCTTTTTGTTTGCTTCGATGGTGATTTTTAAGTTATGGTTTTGGAAAATTTTGCATAGTTCTTTTTTTCTTGTTTTTTTCAATGGTTCTTGGATTGTTGTTTAGCGCGGCGAGGCCGTCGTCTCTGTACAGTCCGACTTCCTTTCCGAGTTGTTTTTGGATGTTGGATAGCATAAACAGTCCGACCAGTTCGCATGTTTCGGCACCATCGTACGATCCCATGGTCACATCAAATGTGGAGAGTTGTTATTCGTTTTCTTGATCCATGTTTCATTTCTGCTGTAGAGTAAAGTTTCCTTGGTATGAAGAATGATTTCCATTTCTGACCCCTGTTATGTCTGTGTGTTTATTAGCAAATTTCAGAGCTTTAGTGAGTAGCTCTTCATCTATGGATGGGTAGAAGTCTACTATGTCGAATGTGATGAATACTGTGTTCTTCTGTTTGTTAAGTTTTTTGTACCATTGGAAAACTTCATATGTGTTCTTCCAGAGGTTGTATTCAGTGTTTGATTTTTATGTTTTTTATGGCTTTTTGTAAGATTTTCTTACTTATTTTGCCCAGTTCAGATTTAGATGGGTTTATTAGTCTACATGTTGGGTTGTTGTGAAAATTGGGTTTTATGGTCTTTAAGGGTTATGAAGGCTTCTTTTATTGCTGTTGTTTCCACCCTGTCACCTAGATCCATGTGGTGTACTAGTTCTTTTTCTTTTTTCGGATGTTGTTGTGTATGGTTTTATCAGCTTTTTTTGTAGTTTTTCCGAATGTTTTTATCAAGAAGTTGTGAGTACTCGTTTGGTTCCATTTTGTAGTAATTACTGGTTTTGTCAGTCTTCACGAATATTTTTTTGTCATTTTGTATATGTTTTTTTTTCATTTTTTAATGATGTTTGGAAATCGTTGTTTGATTTTTTTTAATTCTATGTTGGCTATCATTCTTTTCATTTTATCCTCAAAAGATTTCATTTCATCTATGGCCGTGTGGAGATCGCCATGATTTGAAGCCATATGTGTTTTGTCCTCTTTTTCTGCATTCGGGTTCAGGAAGAAAAACGCTTTCCATCTCATGTTTCGTGCGAATTTTTCAGTTTGCTCTATTAATCTTTTTAAGTAGAATTGCGGGTTGGAGAATGGTATATTTTTTGTTGATTGTCTAAAATTGATTTCCTCCATTTTAAAATTCATCAGGCCACAGTGCTCAACGTGAGGAGCTATTATCAAGAATACCACTAAAATGCCTCATAAAATTCTTCAAATGGTCGACCCCTACTAAAGTAGAAATAGTAAACTACTGCAGGCACAAATGGAAATCGTTGTCAGCAAACGCACCCTGAACTGTAAACAACCTGAAAACCGAACAACACGTGCAGCCAATCCGCACGTGTAAACAGTGACATTGGGCATATAACACCGGCAGTAGACAACCCAAAACCATCCTGACGAGAGCCAGCGCTCGAAACAGATCTGTCGATTTTAAAAACTTCCTTTTACCATCCTATTTTTAACAGATTAATATATACATACATTAATATATACACCAGCAAGAAACAGCGCTGTAGGTTTTATCAATTACATTTTAACCAAAGTTTTAACAAATATATATATATATATATATATATATATATATATATATATATATATATATATATATATATGCGAGAGAGAGAGAGAGAGAGAGAGAGAGAGAGAGAGAGAGAGAGGACAGACAGACAGACATAAGGAGACAGAGAGACAGAGAGGGAGGAGGGAGAAGCAATATCAACAGTAAAATGTACATATCCTTCATTTCACCTGTTTTCATAACATTTGTATTCATCTGTCTCTTTGCCTCCTCTGTTTGAATGATCATTTATTCATTATTCCTTAGCTACCCAGCCTGGATGCTAATTAAATATTCCATGTTTTGATCTCATGAAGAGAAACGAAAATATATCATTAAAAATGTCAGTTATAATCTGCTGTTGCTGTATCCAGTATCAGTGTGTTACCACTAGTGTAAACCAAAACTCTGACACCTGCTCCGTATGGGTTCCTTCCACCACCTGTGGGGACTCGGATGCTCACTTCTCTACCGTGTGGTACAGCGGGGGGTCTCTTTGTCGCTTTCTTGCCCACAGAAAATGAGTTCTTAACACTTCCACCATATGGTTCAATGAACACCTCTCTGTCCCTTCACTGCCTTTGGGAAATGAATTCTTAACACCTTCTCCACTTGGTTCAATAAACACCTATCTGCCCTCCTTAACACCTTCTCCACTTGGTTCAATAAACACCTATCTGTCCCCCCCCCCCCCCCCCCCTCCATTTGCCGAAGGGAAATGAATTCTTGACACCTTCACCACGTGGTTCAATAAACACCTGTCTGTCCCTCCACTGCCGATGGGAAATGAGTTCTTGACATATTCTCTGCGTGGTTTGCCTGTGACCTCTCTTCCCTATCACTCTTTTGAAAACTGATTTCCTGACACCTCTGTGTGGTTCAGAGGTGTGAAATAGAGATTGGCTCTAGTCTGTAAGAATCACAACTTACTGCTATGTCCTTACCAGCAACAAGTGCTGAGCGTCGCTCTCTCTCTCTCTCTCTCAACACAGAGCGGATTTCCTTCTCAGGAGAGATGCTCCAACCATCTGTCCGGTCTAGGCCAAACAGAGTTCCACTGCAAGACAGGCCGTCAGATGTGGAGACTCTGATGCCGGTGGGCCCCTTCACTACCTCAAAGTACCGATAGAATGAGAGACAGCAAGGCTGCCTTTGGTTTGTCCAGAAGTTTGGTCGGTGTGTTGGTTAACATGTCAAACTCGTGTTCCATGATCTGGAGTTCAATTTCCACCAGAGGCTGCAAAGAAAAAGAGGGCTTTTCTCTTTCAGAGTTAAATTGTGTGCAGACTCAAGTCTTCTACTAGTCCTTTAGATGAAACGTTACACCGATATTCCGTGGCTGAACGTGGACGTTTAGAAAATACATTTTTGCAATCTTGGAAACCTGGAAAATGTGTACACGCTACAAGAATGTTACAAGAAAGACATATTTCTCCATTCAGATGTAGAAAATATCACGTGGCTACAATTATCCTCAGGCAACGCTGATCGCCCACTATATCTTTTGCGTGAGAAAGGTGTGGGGTAACTGTGGGATTGGGAATAGGGTTAGGAGTGTCTTAACAGAGGGGATATCATTTAAATCTTCGGTGCAGAAAATAATCCACTATGCCATCGTTATCTCCCATATTACTGACCAGTGCAGGGTATGCCATCGTGTTCCAGTGGAAAAGATGGCATGAACATAACACACATGCATACATATGTTGAAATTGGGCTTCCATGTCCAATGCAGAAAGCGGCTTCCCTAATGGTAGGATTAAAACTATGACTTACTGAAAACTCTTACAAATGGTGAATCCCGAATTTCTAGCCAGGAAATGAAACTAGCCCTGTTTAGTTATGCTCTATATGACAGCAAATGCGACCTTAACATATGCTATATTTAGTAAGGCGGAAGCTTGGTACTTTTATGCGATGTTCAAATGTCTGAGTAAATGTTAGGTGCCAAGCACTGTACCATGCAAGGCACCATCTATAAATCGTCCTGTTCGTCGTCGTCGCCGTCGTCGTCGTCCTCCTCCTCCTCCTCCTCCTCTCCTACTACTACTACTACTACTACTACTCCTCCTCCTCCTCTCCTCCTCCTCCTCAGTTTCATTTTCTTCCTCCTTTTCTTCTCCTTCTCCTTTTCTTCTTCCTCCTCCTACTCCTCCCCCCCGCCTCCTTCTCCTCCTCCTCCTCCTCCTCCTTCTCTTCTTCTTCTTCTTCTCTGCCATTCCTTCTTGCTGGGATTTGGTCGGTCTTATACTGATGCTGAGTTTCTTCTTCTTCTTCTTCTTCTTCTTCTTCTTCTTCTTCTTCTTCTTCTTTCTTCTTGTTCCTCCTCCTCCTCCTCCTCCTCCTCTCTTTCTTCTTTTTCTTCTTCTTAAAACATCAACAGTCCCCCTTGTGTCCCAAGGCCTGGGTATCTGCTAACAGTTTCCCTGACAATCCTGGCATGGTTTCCGTCCATCAGTTGTCGTCCCTGTATTCCCCAAGTCCACCTGCTTCAGCGGGTCCCCTGATGGTTGTGTAAGTCAACCCACTGGAAAACTGAACATTCCTCGAACAAAAAATGAAAACAGACGCTGCTGGACTAGTTGCAGACAGATGAACACAATGAATCAATATCCTCTGCAAGTATCTATCTATCTATCTATCTATCTATCTATCTATCTATCTATCTATCTAAATCTATCTATGTTGGCATCGGAGGGAATGAAATGGTTGATCGTTTGGCCAAGAATGCCACAGCAGAGAAACTGTCAAACACATCTATCCTCTGCTCAGATCCGAAACCCAAAATTAATGATTATGTCAGAGACCTCTGGCAGGAGGATTGGAATACACAGACGGATAACAAACTCTTTCAGATCCGTCCAAACCTTAAGGAGTTCCTCTCATCTACGTTTGGTGGTCGTAAAGAAAGAAACAGTTGTGTGCCCGCTGCGCACCGGCCGTTCGTAGTTTACCCATTCCTACTTTTACAGAGTGAAGAAGCCACTCACAATGAAACATGTTCTTTTAGAGTGTTGGGACTTGCAGTCTGTGAGACACAAACATTTTACAGCCAATTCCATGAAAACCTTGTTCAGAGATGTTCCGCCTGACGCGATCTTTGAGTTCTTGAAAGAGATTAACATTTTTCTTTGGATCTGAGAATTACAATGGAAAGATTTCTAACAAAACTTTCGGATGGGTTCTTCGATGGATTTTAAAGAATTGTATGAATGAATGACTTGTGAGTTGATTTTAACGTGATGACAGCCCTGATGTGGCCCTTTGCGGTCGGCTGGGCTATAAGCAACATTATCTTATCTTAAGACCTGAAGGCAGTGTGGGGGTAATTCTTTTATTTATTTATTTTTATTTTATTTTTTTTTTTTTCATTTTGACATGAGTTCGCAAAATGTGAAGGAACAAATTCGCAACTACTCCGTCTGACTGATCTTGGCAAGAAAAAGAGGCAGCAGCTATTTATTGCATTCCTCACATGTTGTCCGCAGAATGGCTGCCGAGTGGTGGACAGTACAGTTCACGTCACGTGGGGCAGTGAAAGGGCAGCGTAGGGGCAGCAGCACTGACGGGCCTTGTGAGACGACAGAGTCTGGTCACACAGCAGATCTCACACCTAGCCTTCAGCACTGCCTGATGA
>JADBJO010005310.1:139120-151620 GCA_016801955.1 Conus betulinus | reverse complement strand
CATTTCTGCTGTAGAGTAAAGTTTTCTTGGTGTGGAGAATGATTTCCATTTCTGACCCTGTTATGTCTGTGTGTTTATTAGCAAATTTCAGAGCTTTAGTGAGTAGCTCTTCATCTATGGATGGGTAGAAGTCTACTATGTCGAATGTGATGAATACTGTGTTCTTCTTCTGTTTGTTAAGATTTTTGAACCATTGGATAACTTCATATGTGTTCTTCCAGAGGTTGTATTCCCTGTTTGATTTTATGTTTTTTTTATGGCTTTTTCTAGGATTTTCTTACTTATTTTGCCCAGTTCAGATTTAGATGGGTTTATTAGTCTACATGTTGGGTTGTTGTGGAAATTGGGTTTATGGTCTTTAAGAGTTATGAAGGCTTCTATTATTGCTGTTGTTTCTACCCTGTCACCTAGATCCATGTGGTGTACGAGTTCTTTTTCTTTTTTTCGGATGTTGTTGTGTATGGTTTTATCAGCTTTTTTGTAGTTTTTCTGAATGTTTTATCAAGAAGTTGTGAGTACTCGTTTGGTTCCATTTTGTAGTAATTACTGGTTTTGTCAGCCTTCACGAATATTTTTTTTGTCATTTTGTATATGTTTTATTTCATTTTTTAATGATGTTTGGAAATCGTTGTTTGATTTTTTGAATTCTATGTTGGCTATCATTCATTTCATTTTATCCTCGAAAGATTTCATTTCATCTATGGCCGGTGGAGATCGCCATGATTTGAAGCCATATGTGTTTTTTGTCCTCTTTTTTGCATTCGGGTTCAGGAAGAAAAAACGCTTTCCATCTCATGTTTCGTACGAATTTTTTCAGTTTGTTTCTATTAACCTTTTTAAGTAGAATTGCGGGTTGGAGAATGGTATATTTTTTTGTTGATTGTCTAAAATTGATTTCCTCCAACACGCCTAATAAAATTTTTAAAGTGCTCACCCCTTTGGGAGCAACATCTGTTAAAATAGTATGGTAAAAGGAAGTTTTAAAATCAACAGATCTGTTTCGAGCGCTGGCACTCCTCAGGATGGTTTTGGGTCGGACGTCATTGAGAATTTATCTTCTCTTTCGTATTATATGTGAAATAAACATCAGGTTACACCCTCTTTTTGTGTGTCTGTGTGTATGTCGACTTGTTTCCTGTGATGATGCTGCTGTCTGTTTCAGTCTTGTTATGTCCACCTGTATCTTCATCTTCTTCTTCTTCTTCTTTCTTTCTTTTCTTTCTTTCTTTTCTCTTCTTCGTCTTCTAACCAGTTATCTCCCATTCCACCAGTCAGTAAGAGGTGTGCCTGTGACGGTACAAAGTGTCCGCAGAAACAAAGTGTCCGCATGCGGACGCATTGTTCCCTGCGGACACTTTGTACCGTGACCTGACATTCAAAGTGTCCGCAGAAATCCTGCGGACACTTTGTTCCGCAAGGTGACATATAACTTACAAAAGCTGAACAAAGTGTCCGCAGCCATCTCAGCCTCAGTGTGAGTGGATGCATGTGCACGTACACTCCCATGCGCGTGCATGCGTGCGTGCGTGCGTGCGTGCGTGTGCGAGTGTGTGTGTGTGTGTGTGTGTGTGTGTGTGTGTGTGTGTGTGTGTGTGTGTGCGCGCGCGCGCGCTCGTTGCACAAAAAAGTAGTCAACACGTTTTAAACTTTTTTTTTAAAAAAGATAAGATGCACACACACACACACACACACACACACACACACACACACACACACACGCAAACACACACACACACACACACACACACACACACACACACATACAGACTCATGTGGGCGCGCGTGCGCACGCACGCACACACGCACGCATGCACGCGTATGGGAGTTTACGTGCACATTCACCCACTCACACTGAGGCTGAAACGGCTGCGGACACTTCGTTCAGATTTTGTAAGTTATACGTCACCTCGCTGAACAAAGTGTCTGCAGGATTTCTGCAGACACTTTGAATGTCAGGTCGCGGTACAGTGTGTCCGCAGGGAAAGTGTCTGCATGCGGACACTTTGTTTCTGCGGACACTTTGTACCGTCACACACGCCCCCGTTTGTGGCGTCAGTGGTCTCCTGGACAGTCTTGAGGTGGCCTCAGTGGCCAGGGTGGACAACACACAAGACGACAGGCGGCAGCACGTTTTTCCATGGGCGCCAGCATGTTGATGACTGCTCTTGAGATGTTGGCTCGTACCTTTGGTAGGTCTGCTAGTGCCGATTGTAGGGGCCTACTTGATCAGTTTTAACTTCGGAACCTATCTGATGAGTCTTCAACACAGCTTAAATCTGGGCTCAAAGCATCCCTGACAAAGTTAGCAACCGCGACGAAAGTATGGACTGTTGTACTGGAATATTAGAGTTGGGTAAGTAGGGAGAAAGGACACAATGTGTGAACTCACAACTTGTCGTCATACGCCTGCTGCTTCAAAGTGACATCATTTCCTACACCAAGGCTTGTCGTCATAGTGCTTCAATGTGACACCATGTCTTACACCAAGATTCGTCATACTACTGCTCCGATGTGACATCATTTCTACACCGAGACTCGTCATACTGCTTCTATGTGACACCATTTCCTACACCGAAACTCGTCATACTGCTTCGAGACAGTGTAAACTGGACTACCTTCTGATATTTCAGTTACTACGGGTTTTAGATACACAAACAGATCAACGTATCAGGCTTGATGGAGGGGTTGCCAATAGCTGATGGGATAGAAAATGTCCATTTTGTCTGGAACTGTAAGCTACATCTCCTGCCTGCATTCAACTCCGAAATTTCTTCTGATACATTTTTACCATTCGACTCCGAACATACTTCTGATACACTTTTAACATTCGACTCCCAACGTTGGTCTGATACACTTTTACCTTTCGACTCTGAACTTTGGTCTGATACCCTTTTACCTTTCGACTCTGAAGGTGTGATACACTTTTACCTTTCGACTGTGAACTTTGGTCTGATACACTTTCAAAATTGGACCTTGAACCGTGGTCTGATACACTTTTACCATTCGACTCCGAACTTTTGGTTTGATACACATTTACCATTCGACTCCGAACTTTGGTCTGATACACCTTTACCATTCGACTCCGAACCGTGGTCTGATACACTTCTTTCATTCGTCTCCGAACTTTCTTCTGATACACTTTTACCATTCGACTCCGAACCGTGGTCTGATACGCTTCTACCATTCGACTCCGAATTTTGGTTTGATACACTTTTACCATTGGATTCAGAACTTTCTTCCTATACACCTTTACCGTTCGACTTAGAACATTTTCTTATACATTTTTACCATTCGACTCAGATCTTTTTTCTTATGCATTTTAACTGTTCAACTCAGAACATACACTTTTACTATTCGACTCAGAACTTTTTTCTTACAGACTTTAACCGTTCGACTTTGAACTTTCTTCTGATACACTTTTAACATTCGGCTCAGATCTTTCTTACTATACACTTTTACCATTTGACTCCGAACTTTGTTGTGATGCACTTTTACCATTCGTCTCAGAACTCTCTTCCTATACACTTTTACCATTCAATTCAGAACTTTCTTCTGATGCGCGTTTGGCATTTGACTCAAAACTTTCTTCTGGTACCCCTTTACCGATCTCATCCAGGCGCATGTCAGAGAAAAACAAACTGTTTTAAATGTTGGTCAAATCCTGATAGGAACACCAGCAACTGAAGTGACAGCGGATCCATGGCACAGAAACTATGTACAGCAATGCAAGGTCCTCATCACCAAGGAGGGGGAGGGGGGGGGGGGGAGGGAGGTGGCGGTGGTGGTAGTCATAGGGACTGTCGCAAGTTGCCAATGTACAGTTCTTGACAACAGGCAAAAACACACTTAACAACCATACCAAACCAAACCAAACCAAACAAAACCGACAAACAAACAAATAAACAAACAAACGAACAAACAAATCCCTATCCCCCAAAAGAAGAAGAAAAAAAAAAAACATCCCACCACAACACAAAACAGTTTTGTACACAAAGAGAGGACTGAACGACCAATCTGTTCTCAACAAGAAAATCTCACGTTCGGTACTTGGGGCCAGCTCTTCGATGCTAAGTGTGGGTACGACATCGCTGAAATTGGCAAGTGACAAGCCGATGGCTTGCAAGGCTCGATTATGGCAGATCATATATGTCTGTAACTCTTCGTCTTCGTTGCATTGGTCGTTGACGGCCAGATCAGCGCTTGTCAACCGTGAGAACACTGTGACAGATGTGTACGCATTTGTATAAGTGTGACCGCTCACGCACTCACAAAGTACACCTGTGTTAATGTTTGACACTTTAAATGAACGCGCGCGCGCGTGCGAGCGCGCGCGCACATACACGCGCGCCCACACACACAAATACACACACACACACACACACACACACACACGCACGCACGCACGCACGCACGCACGCACGCACACACACACACACACACACACACACACACACACACACACACACACACACACATTCGCACGCATGCACGCACACACGTACATTTGCTTACACACATTTGCACACATATACACCGGCGGGGAGAGAGAGAGAGAGAGAGAGAGAGAGAGAGAGAGAGAGAGAGAGAGAGAGAGAGAGAGAGAATACGCAAACTCACTTTGTTTATACATGTTAATCAGAAAGATACCAAACCTTTTATTCACACACACACACACACACACACACACACACACACACACACACACACACACACACACACACCGTTGTTCCATGGATGGCGATTGGGAAGGACAAGAGAGACATTCATTCCAACTACGCCAGGGAAGTTTACACGTAGAATTTTGAATAAGAAACCTGGCAAACTCTTTGAATCTCATCCAAGGTGGAACAACGGTGACATTGAGTACGTACGGTGCTTGACTACAGGGTGGGTTTGGTTGGTGTTGGGCTCACAGGCAAATCCTGTATGGTTAGCCAGGCTCATCAGAGTGTTACGCTGAGAGCTTGTACAGTTCTCGATATTCTTCTGGAAGCATGGCCCCAACTTTGGAAACACGGTGCTGTTCATAAACACACGCGCACACAAACACCACGCTGATTACATCTAATGTTTCGTTTTTCGTTTTTTTTTTTTTTTTTTTTTTTTTTTTTTTTTTTTTTTCCAAAAAACTATGGTTTGTTTTTAGATCTGTCAAGGTTCGCTAGCATTGTTCGTCTCTCGTCTGGTACTGTTGGTTTGGGGCAACTAGTATGGTGACACAGACGACTGGGTGTGATGTCCATTATTTATTTGGATCCTATCATAAGACATTGCGATTATTAAGCGCGTAATTTGAGCACTTGGTCATCCAGCTGTGATAGTTTATCATGATGAACCACTTGCTACAGTTAGTCACACTTCACAGCAACACACCTGCAGCGGTTGATCACTTCATAGTGACACACCTGTAGTAGTTAGTCACTTCATAGTGACACACCTGTAGTAGTTAATCAGTTCATAGTGACACACCTGCAGTAGTCAATCATTCATAGTGACACACCTGTAGTAGTTAGTCACTTCATAGTGACACACCTGTAGTAGTTAGTCACTTCATAGTGACACACCTGTAGTAGTTAGTCACTTCATAGTGACACACCTGTAGTAGTTAGTTAGTTCGTAATGAAATACCTGCAGTAAGTCAATTTATGATTAATCACCTGCAGCAGTTAATCAATTCATAGCGACCCATCTGCAGTTGCTACTCTCTTCATATTGACCCACCTAGTGAGTAGTTAGTCACTTCATACATTATGAGCCATTCGCAGCAGTTGGTCATTTCACAGTGAAGCGCCTGCAGTAGTTTCGTCAATTCTTAATGCACCAGCTGCAGTGGTGTCACGTCATCATGACCCACTTGCAATAGTTAGTCACACTGAACCACCAATAGTCGTCAGGTAATTCATGGCACCCCCCCCCCCCCCCCTTCCCTCCCCCTCCCCCCCCCCCCCCCCCCCCCCCGTAATGGTTGGCCCATGCATCATGCATAGTGAATCCTGTACGATGGTTAATCAATTCATAGTACATTACTTGTAGTGGCTAGTCTATTTGTGTATTAGCTGTACACTTATACAGCTGTAAGTCAATTCAACATGAACCTCTGGAGTCTGTAGTCAATTTACACATGAACCTTCTGGAGTAGATAGTCAGGTCACAGTTTTAAGTCAATTCATCATGGACCTCCGGAGTTTGTAGTCAATTTACACATGAAACGTCTACAGCAGATAGTCAGTTCACATTGAATCACCTGTAGTACTTAGGCAATTCTCTCCTACAAAGGCTAGTCAATTGATAGGGAATCCCTTAAAATGGTCAGTCAGTTCATTATGCATAGCATGTAGAAGTTAGTCAGTTTGTGCATTCGTGTATTCTCTATTAATTTATCGTGGTGGTTTGTCAGTTGGCAATCGTGAGCACCCTGGAGTAGTTACGCAATTTGTCGTGAACCATCTACTGCAGTTAGTCAATTCACATTAAACTATATTATTATATATATAGCGCCTATCCTCGGTCACAGACCAAGCTCTAAGCGCTTTACAATAAACACACTACCTCACTCACTCAACGGGCTGCCTACCCAGTTAGAGCCAGCCGAAGAGCAGCCTACTGGCGCTCATTCAGTGGTTCCTGTACCATTCAAATATCAGTCACTCATTTTCATTTATCTCATTTATTTCTCCAGTCAATCTGTCAATTCATAGTCCCCTACAATGGTTAGTCAGTTCATAGTGAATCACCTCGTTTAGTCGGTTCGTGGTGAAATACCTGTAGTAGTATATAGAGAGCCACATGTAGCGGCACGTCCGCTTTATGCAATAATCAGTCACTTTATACCGAACCACCTGCTGTAGCCATAGTCAGTATGAAGTGATCCGGTTAATATATATATATATATATATATATATTATATATATAATACTGTTAAAACGCCTAATAAAAATCTCAAGGTGCTCAACCCCTTGGGGAGCAACATCTGTTAAAAATAGTATGAAAAAGGAAGTTTTAAAAATAACAGTTCTTTTCGAGCCAGCGCTCTCGTAGCAGTAGGCGCCCCAAAAAACCATCCTGACGAGAGCGCTGGCTCGAAACAGATCTGTTGATTTTTAAAACTTCCTTTTATCATACTATTTTTAACCACACACACACACACACAACACACACACACACACACACATATATATATATATATATATATATATATATATATATATATATATATATATATATATATGTGTGTGTGTGTGTGTGTGTGTGTGTGTGTGTGTGTGTGTGTTTGAAGGTAAGGTTTAAAAATAAGGCTTAAAATCTACAACGTTGTTTCATGCGCCTGCAATCGTCAGGATGTGGGGGGTCTGTACTGCCAGTGTTTTATAGCTACTTGTGTTGCCTGTCATCACGTGCTGCTTGTGTTTTTCCTGTGTTTTTGATTTCTGCTCACTGATAGGAATTTCCACTTGTGTCTGCAGTTGTTAACCATCTCCATCCTAGCATTTAGTGCTGCCAATTGTGGTTTGTGTATATATCTATTTTTTCAGTTAAGCATAGGTTACATCTTTTTGAAATATTATTGTATGGTGCTGCTCTTTTTATGACTTTCAAGGATATATTGTAGTCTATGTTTTGTCTTTAAGCTTCCAGATGTATTTACTCAATTGTGTTTTTTTTTTGTATCTTTCTTTATTGAATGACTGCTGGTGGTTTGCATATCTAGTTTTTTAAATTGGTTTTCAGTATACCTATATATGTTTCTTCTGCGTTCTCTGATATTACAGTGGCTTGATACACAATGTTGTTGTAGAGGAGGCATTTGTTGCTTAAAGGGCACTGTTCTTTCTTGGTACAATTGCAGGATTGGTTATTATGTTATTATTGTGTTGGGTATTACAACCATTATCTCTCTCTCTCTCTCTCTCTCTCTCTCTCTCTCTCTCTCTCTCTCTCTCTATATATATTATATATATATATATATATATATATATATATATATATAAAGAAATCATACACACACACACACACACACACACACACACACACACACACACACACACATATATATATATATATATATATATATATATATATATATATATATATATATATATATATATATGTAATAGTTACAGTGTTGATATTATGATCATAGTGAAGATACCGTGATTTTACAATAAATGTATACCTGCAATCGTTACAGTGTAAAGATGGTGATCATAGTGAAGATTGGCTGATTTTACCATGAATATATACAGGTGATTTATCTGTCTCAGCTTTTGTGAACACAAAAGAAGCCACCTACAGATGTTATTAGTAAACGCATACTAAACCTCAGCAGCGTTAGTTATGGTGAACACACACGATCCAGCCTGTAGTAAAGATAGTGAACAGTTAACCACTTGCAGCGGTTATTGTGAACACGCCGTAAACCCACCACAGTAGTTGTAATGGACACGTAGTAAACTCTGTTCTTGTTAGAGTGTCTACGCATTGCAAATCAGCCACAAACATTATAGCAAGCGGATGGGAGATGCTTGACAGTACTTACAGTGAACAGGCAGTGAACCCACTGCGGTGGTTCAAGTGAACGCAAGTGTAAACTACACGCAACAGTTACAGGAAACATTAGGTGAGGCTACCTTCATCAACAAAATGAACAAAAGATACTGGCCTACTGGCCAAATGGTTAAACGAGGTAAGACACGGTATACATTTCCATTCTAAGAACTCCAGCAGGAAACAACACACACACACACACACACACACGCACAGCGCGCGCGCACACACACACACACACACACACACACACACACACACACACACACACACGCACGCACGCACACACACACACACACACACACACACACACACACACACACACACACACACCGGAGTAGGACAGGTGCAAGGAAGGTAAACTAATCCTCGCTTGGTTGGTTGGAGATGTCGACCCACCTGCAGTAGTTAGAGAACATGCGAATCAATTTGTCCACCGTCATGTTGTTTGCGATCGATGATATGAGGTCGACCACGTATTCATGGGGCGTGGAGCCCGAACATCCTTCGTATTCAGTGTAGACTGTTAGAGCTCCCAAGCCATTGGTGCAAGGGTCCCTTTCAACCTCAGCCTCACCTGCAATGAAATGCCCTTGACAAGGGTAAACTTGGTGAACAAGATGGCGCCCTGGACGTGATGCACTCGTCCCGGAAGTGACGGAATCCGTGGATTTCTCCTCCCTCTACCCCATCAATGAATGCCATGGGACAGTTGGATGTTAGGCAGCTGAATGGTATGGCAATTCAAGATAAAATACGAAACAACGACAGCAACAATAACAAGAGCAACAGCAACAACAACAACAAACAACAACAACAACAACAAAAAAGAAACAAAAATAAAAAAAAAATAATGGGGGTTGTTTCATTGTAATGGACATAGAGTTCTTAAATAAACGTATCACACTTGCCAATGTATATGGCCCAAGCAGTGGGGATAACCCACAGTTCTTTGAGAGAATAGTACATAAAATTGAGGAAATAGATAATGATGATTTTGTTATTGCAGCTGGAGACTGGAATTGTGCCCTCGATCTCAAGACTGATGTGCGCAATTATTCAAGCGTCACTAACAGACCTAAAACACGGAAGAAAATTCTTGACATGATAGACACGTATGATTTAATTGATGTGTTTAGGAATCTTTATCCAATGAAAAGGGCATACACATGGCGTAAATTTAACTCAATAAAACAAGGCCGGCTTGATTATTTCCTAACTTCCAAGGCACTCGTATCAGAGGTAAGAGATGCAACTGTAGATACTGGATACCGATCTGATCATTCTTTAGTTTCACTGGTGTTGAGAAAAGATCAGTTCAAAAGGGATAGACCGTTTTGGAAATTTAACAATACACTTCTCAAAGGTGATAAATACATAGCAGAAATAAAACAGAAAATTTTGGAGGTAAAAAAACAATATGCACTACCAGTTTATAATACTGAAGAACTTAGTAATGATCCAAATAATGAATTACAATTTCAGATTAACGAACAATTGTTTTTCGAAGTGCTTTTGATGGAAATACGGGGCAAAACTATTGCCTATTCTTCACACAAAACACAAACTGAGAAAGAAAGAGAAGGTTATCTCACAAAAGAAATACAAGCCTTGGAGGGCAATGTAAGTGAAGATAATATACAAGTACTAGAAGAATTAAGAAATGAACTGCAGACACTAAGAAACAAAAAGATGGAAGGGATAGCTGTACGAGCAAAAATTCAGATGGTTAAAAGATGGTGAAAAAAACAGCAAATATTTTAGCAACTTGGAAAAAAGAAATTTTGTAGACAAATCGATGAGTTACATCGACACTGGCAATGGTAATATAATATCAGACCTAGATACAATCTTGTCAGAGGTTCAGATCTTTTACCAGAATTTGTACAGTTACAGAGAGGTTAATGATATTAACCTTAACCATCTTTTGCCAGATGCCCCAGGAATAACTTGTGATGCGAAAGAGAGCATTAAGGACCCCTCACGTACAGTGAGGCTGCAAAAGCACTGAAAAAAAATGCAAAATGACAAAAGTCCTGGGTCAGACGGATTCACCGTTGAATTCTTTAAGTTCTTTTTTGTTGACATTGGTCACTTTCTTGTCAGATCAGTTAATTCGGGCTACGACTGTGGGCAACTTTCAGTCTCATAAAAACAAGGAATCATTGTGTGTTTACCCAAAGAGGAAAAACCCAAACAATTTATAAAAAATTGGCGCCCAATATCCCTGTTAAATGTCTCCTATAAAATAGCTTCTGCTTGCATATCTGCAAGATTACAAAAAGTCTTACCAAGCATTATAAATGTCTGTCAGAAGGGCTTTATCAAAGGTCGTTACATTGGAGAAAATATAAGATTGCTATATGATATTATGCTCTACACTGAAAAAAACACGTATTCCTGGTCTCTTAATGCTGATTGATTTTGAGAAAGCATTTGACAGTGTCTCTTGGGTCTTTATTGAAAAATGTTTGAAATTTTTTTTTTATTTTGGACCTAGTATTGTTCAGTGGTTTCGAACATTGTATATGAATACCACATCGTGCGTCCTGGTAAATGGTCAGTATTCTACCCGCTTTAAACTTGAAAGAGGGTGCAGACAGGGGGACCCGCTTTCTCCATACTTATATTTAATATATGCGCAGAGGTTTTATCACTGATGATTCGAAAAAGTAAAGATGTTAAAGGCATTAGCATAAAAAAACACAGAATTTCTCCTGTCACAGTTTGCAGACGATACTTCTCTGCTACTTGATGGTTCTGAACAGTCTCTCAAGGCAACTGTAGATATCCTTGATGAATATGCACAGATGTCAGGCTTGAAAATGAATTGTGATAAAACCCAACTAGTGTGGATTGGAAGTAGAAAAAATAGTCAAATTCGATACTTTAGGGATAGGAACTTCCAATGAATCCGGGTATCTTTAAGGTTCTCAGCATAAAATTTTCTACTAATACAGACCAAATTGTCGAAATAAATTACAGTCAAAAGCTTTCAGCCATGCAGAAAATCTTAAAACAATTGAAAAGAAGAAATCTCACTCCTTTTGGGAAATCGCAATATTAAAAATGTTTATTCTTTTTCAGTTTACCTATCTGTTTCTCAATCTTCCGGACCCCCCAAGCCAACTTTTGAAGGAAATAGAAACTGAAATGTTCCAGTTCTTATGGAATGGGAAACATAATAAGATAAAGAAATCGGTAATTTATCAAGAATATGAAAATGGAGGACTAAAAGTGAGTAACATATTTATACTACTTGAGACTCTGAAGATTAGCTGTTAAGACGGTTAAATATTCCAGAATCAGAATTTAGTAGTTTCATATATACCTTGTATCCAGCCATGAAACAAATGAAAACGCTCGGAGGTGAGTACGCTAACGTGTTACTCCAACGACTCGATAATCCGTTCTGACTTGATGTTGTTAGACACTATAAAAAGTTCTGCTCAAAGTGTAAACCTTTAAATATGAAAGAATTCCTGTCAGAATATATTCATTATAATGTAAACATAACAAGGACAATAAGGTGATCTACATGAAAAAATGGATAGAAGCAGGTGTGACAAAAGTTAACCATGTAATGGATGTAAATGGAAATTTTCTGTCCTTTAATGATTTTAAGATAAAATACTTAAACGTTACAAAAAACTATTTTTTTAGCATATGAGGGAATCATCAGAGCTATTAGAAAATATCAAGAAATTCTCAGTTACAGAGAAGACATAGCACATGTTATTGATGAGGAAAAAAAAAACATGGACCTTGACCCAGAAAGACAACAAAGTAGTTAAATCGATCCTACTTGGTTCTAAAATCACACCGGCAGCAGTGATTAAGTGGGAACGTCTGTATACTGGACTCAAGTGGAAAGATATCTTTTTAAAACCTCTTAAAACTACTACAGATACTAAACTGAGATGGTTCCAGTTCAGACTTGTACACCGTATTCTCCC
>JADBJO010005310.1:131620-134120 GCA_016801955.1 Conus betulinus | reverse complement strand
TTGGGACATATTTCTTCGAACTTACGCTTCAGAGTAGGTTATTCGGCCGCTTAATTTGACTTTAAAACATGAATTGCGTTGAAACTAGCTCTGGTATAATAATGATGATATCACTGTCCTGAATTTAGAAGAGATCGTGCAGCATATCTCACAATGCAACTGAAGCAGCGTGATGATGAAGTGTGTCTGGAACCAGCATAGATTTGTCGTTGGATGTTGGTACTCCCTCATCATTGTCCACGTGACTAGATGGCTAGCTACACTCACGACTGAAGTCCACATGCACCAAACATAACACGGCAGATGGATACGACCACCTCCAAAGAGCAGGAAGAGGGGAGGTTATTCTACACGATACTGATACCACCAGAACGACACCATTTAAAAGAATTGTCGAATGGTGCCAGTTCTTTTGGCGCATGTGGAATTTAGGGACGTGTAACTGCAAAGCTGAGGTTGTGCTATGGCCAGCAAACGGTGAGACGTGTACCTGCAATGTGGAGGATGTGCTATGGCCAGCAAACAGAGAGAGGTGTAGCTGCAATGTGGGGGATGTGCTATGGCCAACAAATGGAGAGAGGTGTAGCTGCAAAGTGGAGAATGTGCTATGGCCAGCAAACGGTGAGAGACGTGTAGCTGCAATGTGGAGGATGTGCTATGGCCAGCAAACGGAGAGTAAGGACAATGCAGCGCAGAGCTCGGGGTCACAGCACAGGCAGTCTAGAGAGATGAAAACCACACTGGGTCTGTGAAAAAATATCTTTAAATGTAAAAAAGTCGATTTTGTTCAGGAAGGTCAACAAATTAGGTCAGTGCCGTACGCCAGTAAGGTTAGCAGATGAGGTACAGCTTGAGGACCTTTTGTTTCAGGCCCCTGTTGGGGACAAGTTTTCACGCCCCTGTTGGGGACAAGTTTCCACGCCCCTGTTGGGGACAAGTTTCCACGCCCCTATTGGGGACAAGTTTCCTCCTGTTGGGGACAAGGTTTTGGAGGTGAGTGAAAAGTCCAGCACACGACAACAAAACGAAGGGTCATACAGATCTTGCTTTACATGAAAAGGAGCAGTCACTAGAACTACCTCAGGTCAGCCACTATATGGCTCTAGGGTTGGACTGTGCAAATGTTTTGGTAGTGGCTGATCCTCAGACAACGCCAGGCGCAGCTTTGAGTGTAACAGAGAATATGTTGCGTTTTGGGCCAACTCTGTAATCGCGGACTCGGACCTTTGATACTTCATGTAAAGAGGGTCCCCCCGAAAACTCAGAAATTAGAAAGACATCTGTTTCTGTCTATCCATTGTCTGTCTCTCTGTACCCTTGGAGGTTGTGACCTTGCCGTGGCTGGAGAGCTTGCGGGGTCCAACGATCCTTTAGCTCTGCTGACAGGGCATCAATGCTTGGACGAAACGCTAGTTTTCCAAAACGCTTCTGCCTTTCTTGATCCATCTTTTCTTTCATCTACTACCTTCCAGTCTTCTTTTAAAATTTCATCTTTTCTCTAAAGTCTTCTTTGACCCCACTGGATTTGTCATGCCGTTTCATCTGTGATATAGGGGAATGAGATCCTGGTGACTGAGAGGACAGGTGCTCTCAACACATCTCTTTGGGTCGGATCTGTCCCTGGCGAATTCCTAGTTCTACGCCCTGGGAACATATGTGTTTCTGATTATATCGGTGATACGGTTTGAAACGATTGAATATAAACGTAAACACATCGAAAGACTCCCTGTTGTTTTATATTAACGTTATGAGTCTCTACACAGGTCCGATGGATATTTCTACAATATTCATTTATTTTCAAGGATTGGTAGCATGGGTACAGAAGATTCTTGGTCAGCAGTACGTTAGTGAACTGTTTAAATACACACACACACACACACACACACACACACACACACACACACACACACATACCAACATACACACACACACACATACATACAAGCACGCACCCAGGTATGCACGCACGCATGCACGGGCGCGCGCGCGCGCGCACACACACACACACACACACACACACACACACATGACATGACATGACATGAGAGAGAGAGAGAGAGAGAGAGAGAGAGAGAGAGAGAGAGAGAGAGAGACAGACAGACAGACAGACAGACAGAGGCAGAGACAGAGATACCATCGTAAAAGTAAAGTGTTGAACACTGAATACTTCCAAAGTGGCTAATGCAGGATGTCATAATTGAAATACAGCTTAGGAATGCACTGAAACCCTGAAAAGGGAAGAAAGAAAAGAAAGAAAGAAAGAAAGAAAGAAAGGAAGGAAAAAAACAGCATCAAAGAGGCAAAATCGGATTAATTTAAGAAACTGATGAACGCAAATGTGGACACATGATCATAGTGGCGCGCTATTACTGAAATTAACTGTCAAAGTCGAAAAGAAATCACATAGCACCTAAACTACGTTTTCCCACTACTACTACTTTCAACATGTTTTTTCTTCCTAATCTCCAGTCCACACAGAGTGCTCAGAAAGCATATCAGC
>JADBJO010005310.1:115000-120000 GCA_016801955.1 Conus betulinus | reverse complement strand
CCCAAAAGAAAAAAAAGAGAACATCCCACCACAACACAAAAACATTTTTGCACACAAAGAGAGGACTGAACGACCAATCTGTTCTCAACAAGAAAATCTCACGTTTGGAACTTGGGGGCCAGCTCTTCGATGCTAAGTCCGAGTATGACCTCGCTGAAATTAGCAGGTGACAAGCCGATGGCTTGCAAGGCTCGATGATGGCAGGTCATATGTGTCTGTGACTCTTCGTATTCATTGCATTGGTCGTTGACGGCCAGATCAGCGCTTGTCAACCGTGAGAACACTGTGACAGATGTGTACGCATTTGTATAAGTGTGACCGCTCACGCACTCACAAAGTACACCTGTGTTAATGTTTGACACTTTAAATGAACGCGCGCGCGCGCGCGTGCGAGCGCGCACGCACATGCACACACACACACACACACACACACACACACACACACACACACACACACACACACACACACACATTCGCACGCATGCACGCACACACGTACATTTGCATACACACATTTGCACACATATACACCGGGCGGGGAGAGAGAGAGAGAGAGAGAGAGAGAGAGAGAGAGAGAGAGAGAGAGAGAGAGAGAGAGAGAGAGAGAGAATACAAAACTCATTTTGTTAATACAAAACTCATTTTGTTAATACATGTTAGTCAGAAAAATACCAAACCTTTTATTCACACACACACACACACACACACACACACACACACACACACACACATACACACCGTTGTTCCATGGATGGCGATTGGGAAGGACAAGAGAGACATTCATTCCAGCTACGCCGGGGAAGTTTACACGTAGAATTTTGAATAAGAAACCTGGCAAACTCTTTGAATCTCATCCAAGGTGGAACAATGGTGACACTGAGTACGTACGGTGCTGGACTACAGGGTGGGATTCGGTTGGGTTTGGGCTCACAGGCAAATCCTGTACGGTTAGCCAGGCTCATCAGAGTGTTACGCTGAGAGCTTGTACAGTTCTCGATATTCTTCTGGAAGCATGGCCCCAACTTTGGAAACACGGTGCTGTTCATAAACACACGCGCACACAAAAACACCATGCTGATTACATCGTTTTGTTAATCGGTTTTTTTTTTTTTTTTTTTTTTTTTTTTTTTTTTTTTTTTTTTTTTTTTTTTTTTTTTTTTTTTATGGTTTGTTTTTTAGATCTGTCAAGGTTCGCTAGCATTGTTCGTCTCTCGTCTGGTACTGTTGGTTTGGGGGCAACTAGCATGGTGACACAGACGACTGGGTGTGATGACCATTATTTATTTGGATCCTATCATAAGACATTGCGATTATTGAGCGCGTAATTTGAGAACTCGGTGATCCAGCTGTGATAGTTTATTCATTATTGCTATAGTTAGTCACTTCACAGCAACACACCTGCAGTGGTTGATCACTTCATAGTGACACACCTGTAGTAGGAGCTCACTTCATAGTGACACGCCTGTAGTAGTTAGTCACTTCATAGTGGCATACCTGTAGTAGTTAGTCACTTCATAGTGACACACCTGTGGTAGTTAATTCCTTCATAGTGATACACCTGTAGTAGTTAATCACTTCATAGTGAAACACCTGTAGTAGTTAGTCACTTCATAGTGACGCACCTGTAGTAGTTAGTCACTTCATAGTGACACACCTGTAGTAGTTAGTCACTTCATAGTGGCACACATGTAGTAGTTAGTCACTTCATAGTGACACATCTGTGGTATTCAGTTTGTAATGAAATACCTGCAGTAATTAGTCAATTTATGATTAATCACCTGCAGCAGTTAATCAGTTCATAGTGACCCATCAGCAGAGGCTACTCTCTTCATAATGACCCACCTAGTGAGTAGTTAGTCACTTCATACATTATGAGCCATTTGCAGCAGTTGGTCATTTCACAGTGAAGCGCCTGCAGTAGTTTCGTCAATTCTTAATGCACCAGCTGCAGTGGTGTGTCACGTCATCATGACCCACTTGCAATAGTTAGTCACACTGAACCACCAATAGTCGTCAGGTAATTCATGGCACCCCCCGCCCCGCACACCCCCCTCCCCCCCCCCCCCCCCCCCAGCAATGGTTAGCCCATGCATAGTGAATCCTGTACGATGGTTAATCAATTCATAGTGCATTACTTGTAGTGGTTAGTCCATTTGTGTATTAGCTATACACTTATACAGCTGTAAGTCAATTCAACATGAACCTCTGGAGTCTGTAGTCAATTTACACATGAACCTTCTGAAGTAGATAGTCAGGTCACAGTTGTAAGTCAATTCATCATGGACCTCTGGACTTTGTAGTCAATTTACACATGAAACGTCTGAAGTAGATAGTCAGTTCACATCGAATCACCTGTAGTAGTTAGGCAATTCATGTGGAATCTCCTACAAAGGCTAGTCAATTGATAGCGAATCCCTAAAAAATGGTCAGTCAGTTCATTATGCATAGCCTGTAGAAGTTAGTCAGTTTGTGTCTTTGTGTTTTATCTATTAAGTTATTATGGTGGTTTGTCAGTTGGCAATTGTGAGCACCCTGGAGTAGTTACGCAATTTGCCGTGAACCATCTACTGCAGTTAGTCAATTCACATTAAACTATTATTGTATTATATCTGGTATTTATATGGCGCCTATCCTCGGTCACAGACCAAGCTCTAAGCGCTTTACAATAAACACATGCCTCACTCACTTTAACAGGCTGCCTACCCAGGTAGAGCCGGCCGAAAAGCAGCCTACTGGCGCTCATTCAGTCGTTTCCTGTACCATTCAAATATCGGTCACTCATTTTCATTTATCTCATTTATTCCTCCAGTCAATCTGTAGTCGTTAGGCAATTCATCGTGAATCCCCTACAATGGTTAGTCAGTTCATAGTGAACCACCTCGGTAGTTAGTCGGTTCGTAGTGAAGTACCTGTTGTAGCAAGTTGTTTCATAGAGAGCCACATGTAACGGCAAGTCCGCTTCATGCAGTAAAGAGTCACTTTATACCGAACCACCTGCTGTAGCCATAGTGAGTATAAAGTGATCCGTCTGTAGTAGTTGGCGTCAACGCGCAACGAATATATATAGTTGTTTCATGCGCCCGCAATCGTCAGGATGGGGGGGGGGGGGGGGGGGTGTCTGCCTGCCAGTGTGTTTTAGCTACTTGTGTTTCCTGTCATCACGTGCTGCTTGTGTTTTTCCTGTGTTTTTTGATTTCTGCTCACTGATAGGAATTTCCACTTGTGTCTGCAGTTGTTAACCATTTCCATCCTAGTATTTAGTGCTGCTAGTTGTGGTTTACATAGTATTATGTATTTTTCAGTTAAGCATAGGTTACATCTTTTTGAAATATTATTGTATGGTGCTGCTCTTTTTATGATTTTCAAGGATATATTGTAGTCTATGTTTTGTCTTTAAGCTTCCAGATGTATTTACTCAATTCTGTTTGGTTTTTGTATCTTTCTTTATTGAATGACTGTTTGTGGTTTGCATATCTAGTTTTAAATTGGTTTTCAGTAATACCTATATATGTTTCTTCTGTGTTCTCTGATGTTACAGTGGCTTGATACACAATGTTGTTGTAGAGGCATTGTTGCTTAAAGGGCACTGTTCTTTCTTGGTACAAATGCAGGATTGGTATTATGTTATTATTGTGTTGGGTATTACAACCATTATCTCTCTCTCTCTCTCTCTCTCTCTCTCTCTCTCTCTCTCTCTCTCTCTATATATATATATATATATATATATATATATATATATATTATATATATATATATGTAATAGTTACAGTGTAGATATTGTGATCATAGTGAAGATACCGTGATTTTACAATAAATGTATACCTGCAATCGTTACAGTGTAAAGGATCATAGTGAAGATAGGGTGACTTTACAATGACTATATACAGGTGATTTATCTGTCTCAGTTTTTGTGAACACAAAATAAGCCACCTACAGATGTTATTAGTAAACGCATACTAAACCTCAGCAGGCAATACAAATATATCTGCCTTTAAAAGGGATTGCGATGGTTCCCTTATGCAGCCAGTGAAGAGTTTTCATATCTGATATATTTTCTTAATTTCAAGTTCCCCCCCCCCCCCATCTTCAACCCCCCCCCCCCCCCCCCCCCCATCTTTACGTCCAAAGTTTTGCCAAGTCATTACTATGAAGACAATTTAGTTGTTGGCCTGCGCTTGTTCTCCCCCCCCCCCCCCCCTCCCCCCACTATTAGATTGTTCGTCCTTGTATTTGTCTGACTTTATTCAAGTTTAAAAGGCCGTGTCAGTCTTGAATAAAAGTTACTCTGTGTTAGGTTTCCTTATGGGAGCAAAAACTATCCCACTTGTTTACCATTTGCAGCAGTTATTGTGAACACGCCGTAAACCCACCACAGTAGCTGTAATGGACACGTAGTAAACTCTCTGTTCTAGTTAGAGTGTCTACACGTTGCAGATCACCCACAAACATTGCAGCAAGCGGATGGGGGATGCTTGACAGTACTTACAGTGAACAGGCAGTGAACCCACTGTTGCGGTTCAAGTGAACGCAAGTGTAAACTACACGCAGCAGTTACAGGAAACATTAGGTGAGGCTACCTTCATCAACAAAATGAACAAAAGATACTGGCCTACTGGCCAAATGGTTAAACGACGTAAGACACGGTATACGTTTCCATTCTAAGAACTCCAGCAGGAAACACACACACACACACACACACACGCACGCACGCACGCACGCGCGCAGCGCGCACACACACACACACACACACACACACACACACACACACACACACACACACACACACACACACCGGAGTAGGACAGTCGCAAGGAAGGAAAAGTAATCCTCGCTTGGTTGGTTGGAGATGTCGACCCACCTGCAGTAGTTAGAGAACATGCGAATCAATTTGTCCACCGTCACGTTGTTCTCGATCGAGGACATGAGGTCAACCACGTATTCTCGGGGCGTGGAGCCCGAACATCCTTCGTATTCAATGTAGACTGTTAGAGCTCCCACGC
>JADBJO010005310.1:107500-110000 GCA_016801955.1 Conus betulinus | reverse complement strand
TTTTTTTTCCGTTTGAAGTTTGTTTGTTTGTTTGTTTTTTTTATCTATTTATTTTTTTTCTAGTCAAAAGTGCTTTTCCTAGTGACGGTGATTGATTATCTGACAATCATTGCCAACAATAGTGTACTCTCAACTCTCTCTCTCTCTCTCTCTCTCTCTCTCTCTCTCTCTCTCTCTCTCTCTCTCTCTCTCTCTCTCTCTCTCTCTCTCTCTCTCTCTCTCTCTCTCTCTCTCTCTCTCTGACACATTCTGAGAATCATTAACAGGCGAATAATCCTTGTCAGTCACACTGAATTTCCACTTCTTTGCATTATGTAAAACATTGTTTACCGAACAATTATTGCCTATAATAATGTTTCCGTCTGTACTGCTGCATATCATTGATACAATAGTGAATTTTATTGCTTCAGTGCATACCATTTTACACTGTGACAATTCCCCTACCCACTTCCACCCTGTCCAGTTTTCCCGATCAACTATTTTCATCTTCTTCCATTAGACAGCCATAACTAACCTACTGATTGCTGTGTTGTAAATGAGTGTTGTGTTGTAAATGAGTTTATGTAACAGGAAAGGAAAAGATTAAGGTTGGGATTTCATTCAAACCAACTCCACGAACTATGGCCCACAATAAAGTAATTTCATATCAAGCAGAAGCTTATCAACACCACACACTGCCAGTGTGGTGCTTATTGGACAATAGTTCCATACTTCAATTGGAGTTATATCAAGCAGAAGCTTATCAACACCACACGCTGCCAGTGTGGTGCTTATTGGACAATAGTTCCCATACCTCAATTGGAGTTCGTCAAGGCTGTTTTCTGTCTCCTTCATTTTTTCAACATATTATTCAAAGCCATCATCACTGATGAACGTAAAGTGATTTCAGCACAACCAGCACTAGATGAAGAACCGTCACAAACCTTCGATTTACAGATGGCATCTATGGCTTGGCAGGCGGTGAAGGAGAACTAGCCAAGCCTGTTGAACGACTGGGTGAGACATGAACAAGACATGACAGGGAGATCATCGCTGAGAAGACCACGTTAATGGCCAGACACACCACCATCACCAATACTGATACACCTGTCCACGCTCAGAAACTAGAATCTCTTCAACAATTCTGTTTTCTGGAACCCATCACTAGCAGAAAAGGATTGAAACCAGAAATCGTCTCAAACGGCAGCAGAGACTACCACAGCACTGTCCAGATTGAAACCTGTCATGGAAAGACGACAGCATCTCCATGAACCACGAGATCAGGCGCCATACTGCACTAGTATATTTCATCTTCCTGCACCATGCGAGATACGGACCTGGAAAAACTGGATGGAGAGAGAAAGAAAGGAGGAAGAAAACAAAACGAGACAGAATACAACCAGCAAGATCAGAGGAGTTAAAAGGAGGAAGAAAAGAGAAAGAGAATAAGAGACAGCAAGATCAGAGGAGTTTACGAGAGAGATTAGGACCAGAAAGCAGGTGGGAAAATAAGCCAAGGACGATTTCTAAATTTGACTTGTTGTCTTGACACAAACACCATGAAGATTTTATACCACCACCACAACCACCATCAACCACGACAGCAACAACATCACCAAAATGCACTTATAGAACAAAAGGTTTATGTAACCAGTTAAAAAGAAACAAGGAGCGTGTGACTGAATAAGCTATTCCAATTTTATCTGAAAATATTGGTATTGTAAACGCTATGCACAATTTCCGAGTATAGAGGCATGCTTTATTCAAAATGCAAGAAACAGGGACTACAGCGCTGATGGCTCGGCCATATGCCCCCTCCCCCCCAACCACCTCTTAGGCCCCATGCTTCCCCATCCTCTGCAAAACACACCTATAAGTTACAGCTAAACGGACACTTTGATCAAATGAACGCAGTTTACAGAACGGCTATCAATTTCCTCACGGAATTCTAGCCAGTTCATTCAATTTTCTGCGACAATTTTGTCGGAGTTTTGGCGTCACTCCCCTGAGAGCAAATAACAACGAGGTCAACTGGCTTGTGACCTTTTGACATTATGGGGCACTACAAGGGATTTTTCTGATCGTTTGGGATATATTTCTTCGCACTTACGCTTCAGAGTAGGTTATTCGGCCGCTTAATTTGACTTCAGGCAACATGAATTGCGTTGAAACTAGCTCTGGTATAATTATGATATCACTGTCCTGAATTTAGAAGAGATCGTGCAGCATATCTCACAATGCAACTGAAGCAGCGTGATGATGAAGTGTCTGGAACCAGCACAGATTTGTCGTTGGCTGTGTTGGTACTCCCCCATCATTATCCACGTGACTAGATGGCTAGCTACACTCACGACTGAAGTCCACATGCACCAAACATAACACGGCAGGTGGATACGACCATCTCCAAAGAGCAGGAAGAGGGGAGGTTATTCTACACGATACTGATACCACCAGAACGACACCATTTAAAAGAATTGTCGAATGGTGCCAGTTCTTTTGGTCGCATGTGGAATTTAGAGAC
>JADBJO010005310.1:87500-102500 GCA_016801955.1 Conus betulinus | reverse complement strand
TTGTCAGTGGAAAGGTATCTTGATATGAGTCAGTGCGGAACACGTCGTGCTCTTCATCACAGCCAGCAGATGTCTGTATTGTCAGTGGAAAAGGTATCCTGATATGAGACAGTGTGGAAGGCGTCTTGTTGTTCATCACAGCCCAGCAGATGTCTGTATTGTCAGTGGAAAAAGTATCTTTGATATGAGACAGTGTGGAAGGCGTCTTGTTGTTCATCACAGCCAGCAGATGTCTGTATTGTCAGTGGAAAAGGTATCTTGATATGAGACAGTGTGGAAGGCGTCTTGTTGTTCATCACAGCCAGCAGATGTCTGTATTGTCAGTGCAAAAGGTATCTTGATATGAGACAGTGTGGAAGGCGTCTTGTTGTTCATCACAGCCACAGATGTCTGTATTGTCAGTGGAAAAGGTATCTTGATATGAGACAGTGTGGAAGGCGTCTTGTTGTTCATCACAGCCCACAGATGTCTGTATTGTCAGTGGAAAAGGTATCTTGATATGAGACAGTGTGCAACACGTCGTGCTCTTCATCACAGCCCACAGATGTCTGTATTGTCAGTGCAAAAGGTATCTTGATATGAGACAGTGCGGAACACGTCGTGCTCTTCATCACAGCCAGCAGATGTCTGTCAGATCACTGCTTCCACTCTGTGCTGGATGATTTGAATGGAACTGGTATTTCCCCTTCTTTTCACCTTGAAGGTTGGAAGCCTATACACATCTCTTCGACTTTGTCTATCTGTTTGTCTGTCTGTCTCTGTCTGTCTGTCTGTCTGTCTGTCTGTCTGTCTGTCTGTCTGTCAGTGTCTGTGTCTGTCTCTGTCTCTGTCTCTGTGTCTCACTCTCTCTCTCTCTCTCTCTCTCTCTCTCTCTCTCTCTCTCTCACACACACACACACACACACACACACACACACACACACACACACACACACACACACACACACACACACACACTTACGCCCCGTACGAATCGAACATCAATATTGCTGGAAGAAGTCATGGAAACAGCACTGACAAAAGCGAGGACGCTTTAAATAAAATCAGTTGTGGCCTGAAGGTAGGGAAAGTGTTGGAGTGTCTGGAAGGTAGAATGTTACAGATTGCTGGAATTGTGTAAATAACAGATCTTTCCACGTAGGTCTTAGTTCTGAAATCGGGGATTTTTAAGTCTTGCGTCTGAATTGGCGAGCAGGGGTATAGATGTGCACAAGTTCAGAAAAGTAGTCAGCTTTTTTTCGAGAAATGACAGAAAAGTCCGAGTAGCAAGTTTATCATCTATTCTGTCAGACATAGGAACCCAGTGAAGAAAGCAGGGTAGTTAATGTACGACTTCCAATTTTGAGCACTGGGAAATTACAAGAGATATTCTGCAGCCCATCAAGAAGACACTCTGGAACGCCCGCAAGAAAGGAAACACACCAGTGTCTTCCAGAAAAGACCAGGGCACATATCAAAGCCTCGGTAGCTTCCGCAAGAGAGGAAATGGCGACTGGGCCTATTTTTTGTGCAATTCAATACATGGTTCATTGATGATGTTTGAAATGTTTTTTTTTTTTGTTTGTTTTTTTTAGAATAAACGTTGGTCACACGCGACTCCACATGTGTTAAGAGCTGATGAAAAGGAATTCGGGGGGCTGTTTATCAACAGAGCAGAGGATGACTGAGGAACTGTATCAGGAGAGGGACATTTCACTTTAGTGTGACTGTCATGCAGTTGCAGCTTGTTGTCAGTCACCTGTGTTAAGGTAAGTCGTTCCTGTATCAGACATCAGCTTATCGACCTCTGTGACTGGGGCAGGGTGATAAGCTGAGTCTCATTAACAAAATGCCCATGTAGCATAGAGAGACGACTGATGACGTCAGAGACAGGAGAAACAACCAGCAAAAATGGAATAGAATAGAGCAACCGAGAAGCCACAACGACAACAGCACCAAAACACTTCTGGCAAAAATATAACAAAACAAAACAAAACAAAGCAAAACAAAACAACAACAACAACAACAACAACAACAAACCAGCCACAACAAAACACTTTGTTTTCTTTCTATCCACTTGGCTTGTTCGAGATTTTCAAGGCAATTTAGAGACATTGGCTCTGCATTTCTTGATGCCAGAGTGTAATTCAAAGCAATTTAAAGACATCGGCTCTATATTTCTTGGTGCCAGAGTGTAACCAAATTCCGCAATCTCTCCATCCTTTTTCTACCGCCTTTGCCCTCCACCCCCCCCCCCCCCCCCCCAATGCTCTAAAACGCAATTGAAAACACCATTTCAAACATCGCAGACACATCAAAAGCGTGGTGCAAAAAAAGTTATAATCAACATGCAGGCAGGAACACAGAAAACTGGGATTTAGAAGAGATGAAATAGCCAACACAAGAAACTAGGATTTTCCTCGAATTTTCGTCTTCTTACAAGGGCAGTTGAAACTTCTTTTTGTTTACATAATTAGTATCGCTGGATTTGTGGTCATAGATAGTGTCGCTGGATTTGTGATCATAGATAGTGTCGCTGGATTTATTATCATAGATAGTGTTGCTGGATTTATTATCAAAGATAGTGTCGCTTGATTTGTGATCATAGATAGTGTCGCTGGATTTGTGATCATAGATAGTGTCGCTGGATCTGTGATCAAAGATAGTGTCGCTGGATTTGTGATCATAGATAGTGTCGCTGGATTTGTGATCATAGAGAGTGTCGGTGGATTTGTGGTCATAGATAGTGTCGCTGGGTTTGTGGTCATAGATAGTGTCGCTGGATTTATTATCATAGATAGTGTCGCTGGATTTGTGGTCATAGATAGTGTCGGTGGATTAATTATCACAGATAGTGTCGGTGGATTTGTGGTCATAGATAGTGTCGCTGGATTTATTATCATAGATAGTGTCGCTGGATTTGTGGTCATAGATAGTGTCGCTGGATTTGTGGTCATAGATAGTGTCGCTGGATTTATTATCATAGATAGTGTCGCTAGATTTATTATCATAGATAGTATCGCTGGATTTGTGATCATAGATAGTGTCGCTAGATTTATTATCATAGATAGTGTCGCTGGATTTGTTATCATAGATAGTGTAGCTGGATTTATTATCATAGATAGTGTCGCTGGGTTTGTGATCATAGATAATGTCGCAGGATTTGTTATCATGGATATTGTCGCTGGATTTATTATCATAGATAGTGTTGCTGGATTTGTGATCATAGATAGTGTCGCTGGATTTATTCCCATAGATAGTATCGCTGGATTTATTATCATCATAGATTGTATCGCTGGATTTGTGATCATAGATAGTGCCTTTGGATTTAGTATCATCGAAAGTGTCGCTGGATTTGTGATCATAGATAGTGTCGCTGGATTTGTTATCATAGATAGTGTCGCTGGATTTGTGATCATAGATAGTGTCGCTGGATTTATTATCATAGATAGTGTCGCTGGATTTGTGATCATAGATAGTGTCGCTGGATTTTATATCATAGATAGTGTCGCTGGATTTGTGATCATAGATAGTGTCGCTGGATTTGTGATCATAGATAGTGTCGCTGGATTTGTTATCATAGATAGTGTCGCTGGATTTGTGATCATAGATAGTGTCGCTGGATTTATTATCATAGGTAGTGTCGCTGGATTTATTATCATAGATAGTGTCGCTGGATTTGTGATCATAGATAGTGTCGCCAGATTATTATCATAGATAATGTCGCTGGATTTGTGATCATAGATAGTGTCGCTGGATTTATTATCATAGATAGTGTCGCTGGATTTATTATCATAGTGTCGCTGGATTTGTGATCATAGATAATGTCGCGCTGGATTTGTGATCATAGATAGTGTCGCTGGATTTGTGATCATAGATAGTGTCGCTGGATTTATTATCATAGATAGTGTCGCTGGATTTGTGGTCATAGATAGTGTCGCTGGATTTATTATCATAGATAGTGTCGCTGGATTTGTGGTCATAGTGTGTCGCTGGATTTATTATCATAGATAGTGTCGCTGGATTTGTGATCGTAGATAGTGTCGCTGGATTTGTGGTCATAGATAGTGTGGGTGGATTTGTGAACTGTTTATGTGTCATTATCAGTCAGTGTGGAACCCATGCCTGCTTTTCACCACTGCTAACAGATGTCTATCAGATCACTGACTTCACTTTGTACTTGATGCTTTGAATCGAACTGGTCTTGCTGCACCATGCAGGTTGGAAGCCTAGATTTGGCTCTTGCCGTTTGACTATCTGTCTGTGCGTCTGTGTGTCTGTCTGTGTGTGTGTGTGTGAGAGAGTGAGAGTGTGTGAGAGTGTGTGAGAGAGAGAGAGAGAGAGAGAGAGAGAGAGAGAGAGAGAGAGAGAGAGAGAGAGAGAGAGAGAGAGAGAGAGAGAGAGGGGAGGGGAGGGGAGGGAGGGAGGGAGAGCTCAGACTCATACTCAAATAGTTTCATTGAATAGGCCACCGACCTATCTGCGATGAGGTCGAGAGAGAGAGAGAGAGAGAGAGAGAGAGAGAGAGAGAGAGAGAGAGAGAGAGAGAGAGAGAGAGAGAGAGAGAGAGAGAGACAGACAGACAGACAGACAGACAGACAGACAGACAGACAGACAGACAGACAGAGAGACAGAGAGAGACAGACAGACAGACAGACAGACAGACAGACAGACAGACAGAACAAACACAGATTCGGTATTAACACGTTCAATCTGTAATGATTCTCAACCACAATAATATGGTTTAACACCAGTAATACATCGTTAACCGCATTTATTCTCCATGAGTCAAAGGAACAGTAACAGAGTAATAGAGTATAAACACATTCTTGCTGTATGACTCTTACCGAAATAATATGGTATGAAACATACTCAGTCTGTATAACTGTAAACAAAATGGTGTTGTATGAATGCATTCATTTTGAATTAGTCTCAACAACTATACGGTACAGACAGGTTAGATGTGTACAATTATACGACACAGTGTCAACACATTCAGCCCGCGTTCCTTTTTTTTTGTTAGGTTTGTTTGTTTGTTTTGTTTGTTTGTTTGTTTCGTTCTTTAATTTAAACGTCTATCCACCTAGTAGGTATGTACAATGCAATTAGGCCTAGAAAAAAAAAAAAAAAAAAAAAAAAAAAAAAAAAAAAAAAAAAAAAAAAAAAAAACACCACATAACTGGATCCAAAAACTTTCAAAGAAACACTAAATAAGCAACTAACACCAAGATTAAGAAAATAACATAGACGTTAAAGTAAATGTCCAACTGGGCTCTTGATCAGTCCTTGAACAACTTCAAAAATGTTCGATTCGTCAGAGATGATGTCTTCAAAGACTGACATCGACGGTTCAGTGTTCAACAACCAAGCAGGTAAATAGGGTTTCATTCTATCGCACAAAAATAGTAGATGGAACGGAGTGATTTGCTGGCCACAAATACAAGTCACATGTTTACAGAATTTGGTTTTAAAGGCATTAAGCCTCAATCTAAAAATCAAACTTTTTAAAATCCTCTCTTGGTAGAGATTCTTCATACCTGTTTTATTTGCTGATATCTTGTTAAATAATATCCCCTTTTTGTTTTTGGTGCCTTTTCCCTTCCCTTCTTTGAAATAGAGTTCCAGGCTGCGTCTTTTTAAAAGACTATAACTCTCATGTAAGGATAAAGGAATGCATATCTTTGTTAAATCAGTTTCAGTGATAGCAGCCTTTTTGGCTAATAATTTGTCTACCCTTTCATTCGCAGGTAATCCACAGTGAGATGGAACCCAACAAAAATCGACATAAGAACCACGTAAATGCAAAAAAAAAATGATTAAGTGGTGGTACACTTCTGATATAAGTTCTGCTCTCACACTTGTGTTCGAAAATTTTAGAGCTTGTAGGACTGATTTTGAATCAACACAAAGTAGTATTTGAAATACAGGAAATCGAAAAAATCAAGAAGAAAGTTTAATGCCATAATAATGGCAACAAGTTCCGCAGTAAATATGGAAATATTCTTTCCAAGGTGGTAACCTTTCTCTATTTTTAAGGATGGAATTATGAATGCTGAACCAGACAAATGATTGTCTAGTACAGAACCATCTGTATAGATTTTAAGGTGATTTATATAAGTTTCATTTATATGTGACTTAACATTCGTTGGCAACAAGGGTCCATCACTTTTTCTTAAACTTGTATAGTCTATGTCATAATTTGCTCTACTAAGTTCCCATTCCGGGATAGTGCTAAAAGACACCCGAGGAGCTACGTTTTGAGGTGCAGTGCCTGCTTTTGTAAAATAAGTCAGATGTGTATGAGGCTATCGATTTTAGAGAATCAATTTTTTGAGCCCGTTTAGGAAAATTTATTTGATTTTAATTCAGTTTCACTGGTATTAAGATTTTGTAGTGTATGACTTCTTAAAATATATTTTGCAGATGCAAGTTTCATATTTTCTTCAAAAGGTAATATTCCGATCTCCATATAAGTTTTTAAAGTTGATGCATGAACCGGGACACCAAGAGCTATCTTGTAAGCTTTACTATCGATACTCTGCAACTTTTTAATTAAATATTTTGGGGCTGAAAAAAAAAAATCTCCTGGGCATAGGATAGTTTTGATCGTACAAGCGCAGTAGCTAAATGTGTTAATACTTTACTGTCTTTACCCCAGGATTGTTGACTCACCATTTTCAAGAAGTTTAATGTTTTCTTACCTTTTGTTAGAATTGTTTGTATGTGATAATTCCAGCTCAATTTAGAAGTTAAATTTACTCCTAAAAATTTTACAACTTTTTTATATTCAAGGCACAATCCATCTATTTGAAATGAGGGCAAAGGATCAGGATCATAGCCAGTATTGAACAGAACCATATGCGATTTTTCAGCTGAAAGGGCCAATCCATTTTCAGTCATGTACTTACTAATTTTATCTAGTTCATTTTGATATAACTTTTTAATATAGTTGATTGATCTAACTGGTGTGTGACGTTTTAAAGTAACTTTCATCCATATGCAGATATCATCCGCATATTGTACTAGTTCAACAGTTTTTGATAATGATTTAGGAAGATCATGGATCAAAATATTAAACAGGATAGGAGCTATCACAGCTCCTTGCGGGATTCCCATCTGGATATGTCTTTCATTAGAATATACATTTCCTACCTTCGTCTGTATTGTTCTATCAGTTAAAAAGGTTTTTTAAGTATTGTACATACATCCCGAGAGACCAATTAACTTCAATTTATTCAGAAGTTTTGAATGCCAGACTTGGTCATATGCCTTTCTAATGTCAAAAAACGTGGGCAAGCACATTTTTTTTTTCTACGTGCAAACTGATGTTTAACCTGTGTTGTAATTTTTACAAGATGGTCAACTGTAGATCTACCCTTTCTAAAGCCCGCCTGTTGTATTGGTATTACACCATTTTTTTCACAATGATGTTCAAGTCTTTTTTTTAGAATAATTCTTCCATAAGTTTTCCCACATGTGAAGTGAGAGCAATTGGCCTGTAGTTATTTTTGTCTGATTTTGACTTGCCCTCTTTAGGGATAGGGGTTACAATTGATTTTTTCCACAAAAATGTTGAAGCCCTTCAGACCAACATTTCTGAAAAAATAAGTTCAGAAACATTGTGAAATTAGCTGGCAAATGCTTTATCATTTCATTGGAAATCGCATCTGGTCCCACTGACTTTCTTTTCGAACCAATAGAGAGAATTGCATCCTTTAATTCTTGAAATGTAAGGGGAGCATTTGTATAGTGACTATTATTGGGACTTTTTTCATGCGTTTCCTTATCCTCCATTTTCTCTCTGTATCTTTTTTGCTTTTCTGTCAGGCCCTCTCTATTGCTATTTTTTGCAAACATATTTGCAAACGCTTCAGCCTTTTCAAAATTTTGAAGGAAACTCATTATTTTCTAATGTTATGGGATATTCAGGAAGACTAATTCCGTTTTTCATGTCTTTTAATTTTTTCCATGTTTTCTGAAGATCTTTGTGGTCATGTATTTCATTTTCACAGAAATTGACCAATATTGCTCCTTGACTTTTTCGATTACTCTGTTACTATGATTATGATTTTTTGCTCTGTTCTTTTCAGCAATTTTGTCAGGATCTTTCTTATCTTTTAAATATATTTTATAGGCCTGCATCTTTTTTTTCTTGCTTGCTTCTTCACAAGTAGCATTCCACCATACATTCCCTGCATATTTGTTTGATGCATCAGAATTGCACCTTGGTATTGAGAGATCAGCTGCATGTAAAACAATATCAACAAAATTCGCGTAGCTTGTGTCAATGTTATCAGCCATTATCTCTTCACAATTGTAAGTAGAGAGTATGTTTTCAAAAATTTATCCCAAACAGCTTTATTATAATTATATTTTTTGGATCTTATCTTTAGCGCAGTTTTGAACGGATTGTTTACCCTTAATAGTAATAATTATTGGTAAATGATCACTACCAAGAGGATCTTTGAAGGTAGACCACTCACAGCTTGGAGCTATGGCAGGAGATATAAGTGTTAAATCAATTGCTGTTGCTCGATGGTGTGAAATATCAGGTATTCTTGTTACACTGCCGTCATTTAACAGACTCATTGAAGAGTCTACTATATTTCCAACGAAACGATTGTGTGTTACTATTTCGCATTCATTATCCCAAAACGGGGCATGTGAGTTAAAAAATCACCTGCTATTAACCATTTTTCATGCTGGTCCGGTATAGCGCGAAGCCATTCTGTGTTTTCGTTGTCAGGACCTTTTGGCAAATAAATGGAAAACACGTTTAATGTAAGTAATTCGTTGAGTTTCAGTTTTGCTGCACATGCATTAATGTTTTTTAACATTCTTTGAAAAGGGTGGCTCTATTTCAAAATATTCAACCTTTTCTTTGATATATAGTGCAGTACTAACCCTCCTTGTTTCGTTGTTAGTTTGGAGTATTGGAGGGTAATAAAAGTTTTGTAATTTTGGAATTTTGTGTTCAGTTGTATTTAAGGACTGTAATATCAACACTTGATACGAATGATCTGAAAGATGTTGAATCAGTTCGTCAATATTTGTTGATATTGATCTGCAGTTCCATTGCAATATTTTCAAATTCGAATGCTTTGTCATGCTCTCTGAAGAATGAAATATGTATGTCTTAAATAGGAAAAAAAAAAAAAAAAAACAGCAACTTTTATAATATTAAAAATGGCAAATAACAAAGATGACAAACTATGTCAATTAGCCAACCAATATAATAGTATTCGCAATAATAAAACATTAATTTTATGGGACTGATGTTCTTATATAATGAGGTTAATTAGAAGATGATGAGGTCACAAGATGGCACCTTGTTCAAAACAAAACTAACAGTCAAAAAGGTGCTGGAGTTTTGCAAAAAAATTATTCCACCCTCTCTCAGAAAGAAATCCCCAGAAAATGGGTCAATAATCACTCAGCACAGCAAATCTGTTCATCCATGAATTGGGAGCGAACAACAGGTCGTCGTAGTACATGGGGAAAGGTCTGGGTGGGTGGTGCTGGAACCTGGTTTTCTTTCCTGGGCTTCCTCCAGAACAGGTCTCTCACGTGGCGCCCGATGTTAGCTGCCATCTTACTGGTTCCGAGGAAGGTGGGATGAAGACCATCCTGAAGATGTCGCGGGCTGGTTGGTAGATTAGAATGCCCCACGAAACTGATGTTGTTGAAATCAGCTAGCTGTTGCATGACGAGAGCATTGAACAGTTCTGATTTGATGTTTCAGATCTTTGTTTCTGGTAGGGCACACTTTGCTGACCACTACTTTGAGATCAGGATGACTCTTAACAATTGCTTTAATGTTCATAACAAAGTCTCTACAGCAGTCTTCAGGGGACTTCTTTTTCAGGTCATTTTGCTGTGTGGATGACTAGAGCGTCATATTTCATGGGTTTTGTCGAATCATTTTCAGCCTTGAACATTCTTGGAATCTCCTGTGTTACATACACCTTTTTGGATGTTGCTCTGAAGCAGTACGAATTTCCCAACCTCTTACTATCGATTTTGTTGGCTATGGAATCGTGTAGAAACAACACCCGTGGCAGATCTGATTTTTCGCTCTTCTCGGAAGGTTTTTGTTCTTTGAAATTTTTCCCGTGACGTAAGTGGTCGGTCTTTGCTTTTGCGTCATCAGTTCTTTTTTCTTCAGTCTTTTTTCTACCTTCGTCGCATTTCTTTCTTTCTTTCTGTGTGATTTTGTTTTGCTGCCGTTTTGGATACGACTTTAGAAGGTGAGGGCTGTTTAGCGGACGATATCGATGTCCCAGCCTTGGCAGCTTCGGCATAAGACGCGTGTGATAGTCGGTCGGTTTCAGTCTGTGTTTCCGCGTTCTTAAACGATACTTTTTTTTTTTTCTCTTGATTAAAATATCTTTTCATCAGTTCGGTCTGCGACTGAATTGTGTCTTCTAGTTTAGACAATTTTTCATTTAGTGTTGATACGGTCCGTTCAAGGAACGTGATTCTACTACTACGGCTTCGTTTTCTTTTTCTTCATCGCTGATTGACTCCGTTTGCATTGTTTTTTTTCTGGCCCGTCCAAACGGTCGTTGTCGACTGGAAAAGAACTTTTCCTTGTAGAAGAAAAAACCTCGTCCTTCTGGGGCTGGTTGTTGCGTGTTTTCTCAATCAAATGTTCTTTCGCCGTCTTACTTATTTGGTTATAGCTTCTGGTTCTAGTCATCTTCTCAGATTTTTGCCAAAAACTCAGCAGCTTTTAACCACCCCCACGCCCATCATTTCCTGCAGTTCACCCTCCTCCCCATCACTCATCTTCTCTAACATCTCTGTCACGTGGCGCATTGTGTGAGGGAATTCATGACACTGCTGTGTGTGTGTGTGTGTGTGTGTGTGTGTGTGTGTGTGTGTGTGTGTGATGAGAGAGAGAGGAGAGATTAAGGATTTGTGAAGAAGAAGAAGAGAAGAAGAAGAAGGAGGAGGAGGAGGAGGAGGAAGCAGAAGAAGAAGAAGAACAACAACACTACAAACAACAACACCAACAACAACAACAGAGAGAGAGAGAGAGAGAGAAAAGTAAGTATTTATCCAAACTCATGCTCCTGGCCCACTGGCTCTCACTGGCTGCCAACAAGTTAGATAGATAGGGAGAAAGGAAAATCAAAGAGCAATTATAACAAGAAGAAAAGATGTCAACAATAACATGACAGGTGGAGGGAGGGAAAAGAACACAGAGGTGTATCAAAAAGTAATAAAAGAGGACAAAAAGGAAATATTCGACAGTAATAACACTTACAACAACACATCAATACCGTTGACAAAAACAACAACACTGCGCTTTGATTGTTTTGAATTCGCGTGGCTTCTCAAGTTTCTCAAAAGTATTTGAAAGCGTTGGAGTGTGTGTTTTTGGTGGCAGAGTATAATGAAATCATGCCACCTCCCCATCCCTTTCTATTCCACCCTAGCCCTTATCACCAATATGTTCTAAATGCAATTGGAAAAACTCCATTTCAAACATAAGAAACATAAATGAACGTGTTAGATGGAAAATTTTAAAACCAAATGCAACAAACAAGCAATGGTACATCAATGGAATTTCAAATGGCTGTCAAAAGAAACTCGGATTCCGAAACACTCAAATCTACGTGTACTTACCGAGGAATATTTGGGCTTCTTTTGGTTTACGTCTATAGCGTTGCTGGAAAGGTTACCCTTTATGACTGAGCGTGGAACACATGCGTGCTGTTCATCAGATGTCTGCCAGATCACTGCTGTCGCTCTGTGCTGGATGTTGGATGGAACTGGTCTTTCCCTTCGTTTCATTTTGCAGAATGAAAACGCAGATTCATGTCTTGCTGTTTTGTCTGTTTATCTGTCTGTGTCTCTCTCTCTCTGTGTATGTGTGTCTTTTTGTGTCTGTCTGTCTGTCTCTGTGTTTGTCTGTGTGTTTGTCTCTGTCTGTCAGCTAGTCTGTCTTTCAGTCCATCTGTCTGTATATGTGTGTGTCTGTGTCTGTGTGTCTGCTGCCTCTGCCTGCCTGCCCGTTTGTCTCTCTCTCTCTGTCTCTCCTGTCTGTCTCTGTCTCTCTCTCTCTCTCTCTCTCTCTCTCTCTCTCTCTCTCTCTCTCTCCCCACTCTCTCTCTCCCCTCTCCCTCCCCACACACACACACACACACACACGCGCGCGCGCGCGCACACTTTAGTCATCACATAGAGCCCTCTCCCGCATATCACTCTCATATGTCTGAATGCGATCGTGTTCCGTCTGGCATTTCCCTGCCCACACATTCTGAGGAAAACGATAATCCTGGAAGAAGAAAAGGGATTCGAAGAAATGTTGGTGTATGTTTTGGACAGTAGTAAGATGCTCACATTCCACAACCAGCTTCATGCAGCTAAAAGACCTCATTTTGAGAAACCAAGTCCTTTTGAAAAAAAGGAAAAAAATGATTAAAAAAAAAAAGTCAACGAGAAACAAGGAAATTGAAAACGTCAAACAAGAATATGCTGTAAGCCCACACGCAAGAGAAGCAATACACACGATTTCTCTGACCAAACTACAATTTGCAATTTCTGATGGTTTATTTTTAGATTTTTTTGAAAATTATTGATGAAACTTAACTTGAACTGTGACGAAGAAAAAACACGACTGAAGAGGAACGTAAAATAAAGCAAGACACACAGCGGCTCGAAAGAAAAGACACAGAGAAGAAGAAATCAAAGCTAGAGAGTTGACAAAGGAAAGGCTGAAGGTTGTTGTGCCAGAGTTAAAGAATAGAAGGGGTACTTTTAAGATCGAGGGCCAGGGGGATAGCTGGAGGGGGGAAAGTGACGAACTAAATCGGTAACCTAGAAAATAGACATGTTATAAGAAAAAAGTGTGGCTAGATTAAGTGATAACCATGGCAACGTTCTAAACTTAATGACAAAACAGAGACTCTTCACGAGGTTCACGGGTTTCATGAATCATTGTACAAAAAAATGTGACGTTGACGACTGCGATGTGGATGAACTCATTGAAAACATCTCACATTTAGACCGTAACAAAGCAAATGATTTAGACGGCAAAATCACACTGGAGGAGACATGTATAGCATTAGAATATGAAAAACAACAAAAGTCCTATTGGCTTCAGAACAGAATTTTGTAAGTGTTTTTTGGAGCAGAAGAAGTGTTTTTGTTGTCAGAGCTTTAAATGCCCGATTTCGAATGTGTGTGTGTGTGTGTGGAGGGTGTGTGGGGGGGGGGGGGGGGGGGGGGGGGGGGGGGGGGGGGGGGGGGGGGGGGGGGGGTGTTCTTGTGTTCAAAGACCGGGAATAATCGTATGCATACCAAAGGGAGATAAACCAAGACACTTCGTGAAGAACTGGAGACCAATCTCATTGTTCGATATTGTGTATAAAATAGGGTCATTGTGTATAGCCAAACGTTTAGAAAAAGTGTTAGCTGGTCTCAAATGAGGATCAAACAGTATTTATTAGGAATAGATACACAGGGGATAACATCAGGTTCATGTACGACACATCTGCTTATTTATAAGAACACAACTTGCCAGGGCTTTTATTGGACACTGACTTCGAGAAAACATTCGATTCAGCGAGCTGGGAGTTTATGTTTAAAGTCTTGAAAGCGTTTGACTTTCAACAGGGCTTCTGCAAATGGGTTGAAACATTCTATAAACCTATAAACTCATGTGTTCTTATTAATGGTCAAGTTTCTAGTTGGTGTGTGATATAGACCGCGGATGCAGACAATGTGACCCATATTTATTCATAAACTGTGTTGACATTTTCGCATAAATGATGCAGGAAAATTTAAACATACATGGGATAATTATAGTTACAGTCGAACGTAAACTTTCTCAATATGCAGATGATGCGGACTTTCTTTTAGTACGCGACAAAAAATCATTTAAAACATGTATAAACGTACTTGAAATGATTGGTCGTAATCAGGGTATCCTGGGAACACACACACACACACACACACACACACACACACACACACACACACACACACACACACACACACACACAAATAGCTATGTTTGGTTGGAGAGCTGTAAAAATTCTACTGTTCATTACATGGACCATTAAGATACGGAGTTGAACCCATAAAAATTTAAAAATTCTTAGAATCGGGTTTACCAACGATCTCTCTCTCTCTCTCTCTCTCTCTCTCTCTCTCTCTCTCTCTCTCTCTCTCTCTCTCTCTCTCCACGTAAAGAGGTTGCAACATTTGTCTTTAAAAATGTAGAATGGTATTATCGTTATGTTTGATGTGTTGGTTTCTTCTTCATCCACCGTGTGTTTGGATTTCGTTCTTTGTCTTTATTTTCCATTATGTTGTACTATATGAACTTATCTGAATAAACAAATGGAAAGAAAGACAACGAGAAACATGAAAATTATGTGTTTTTTTTTTCTACAAATGGCAGCTGCTAATATTATGTCAGCACCAAACAATACTGTTTCTCTTTCACAGGCACTGTGGCAGGATGCTGCATTAGAAGAACTGAATTAAGTAAAGCAAATCGTGATAATTCCATAAAAACGTCACACAAATAAACGTGTAGACATGCAGACGTTTAAAATTAAATTAAATTAAATCCAGAATAAATGAAAAGAAAAGTTTTGATTGATATGCTTAGAAGTATTGTTACACACACACACACACACACACACACACACACACACACACACACACACACAGAGGAACGCACGCACGCACGCACACACACACACACACACACACACACACACACACACACACACACACACACACGCACACACGCACGCACGCACGCACGCACACACAGACGCACAGACACAGACAGACAGACAGACACAGACAGACACACACACACACACACACACACACACACACACACACATATAACAAACTGAAAAATTCGTATTCGTACGAAACATGAGATGGAAAGCGTTTTTCTTCCTGAACCCGAATGCAAAAAAAGAGGACAAAAACATATGGCTTCAAATCATGGCGATCTCCACCGGCCATAGATGAAATGAAATCTTTCGAGGA
>JADBJO010005310.1:75000-80000 GCA_016801955.1 Conus betulinus | reverse complement strand
TGTCTGCTCGATTAGCAAATCCTCAGGCACAAGCTCAGCGAAATCTATCTCCCTCAAACTGGACACAGGGATGGGAAATATAAACAATAAACAGGACAACTGGCACACGTGCAGTCGCCTAGTTCAATGGAATAATATAACTGAATAAGTATACGCCTATCAAAAAGGAAATAAAGGAGTAAAGATGACGTCAGCATAGTAACCCGAAGGGAAGAAAAAAATGTTATTTTTTTTCCCCCCTTTTTTTCACCGGAAACAAACACTTATGTAAATTTAATGGTCGATAAATCATCCGTCGGTCTTCAAGTTAGAGTCAGGGTCATCCAGAACAGACTCTCACTGTTATAACATCAATAACAACCAGTGTAACGAAACAAAGAGAGTCCCTCCTCCCCCCCCCCCCCCCCCCTGTTATTAACAACTAAACTTCTTACGCAACTTACACACACAGGGTTGATGATACACATTTCGACTCAAATACATCACCAGATCCTCAAGGACTATTTTTTTTTTTTTTCAAAGCTTACACCCACAATGTCACACAAATATTCGATTCGTACAAAGAAAGTTTGCAGGTCCTCTCTGACGTATAACAATTTCTTTCCTCGTCTGTGACCTCTTGTGAACCTACAAAACATAGCAAGAACTGTACCTCTGCCCCTTTCAACACAACACAGCAACTACAAAACACTACGCCCGAATCTATCCCCCCCCCCCCAAAAAAAAAAAAAAAAAAAAAAAAAAAGTTTTGTGATAGGACCAGAAAACAAAACAAAACGAAACAAAAAAAAAGTCATATCGGCCATCAGAGTATTCTTTATCTAAAGAATATTTATTCTGATCAATGATATCTCTCTTTTCATTTTCGTCACTACGGCTAACCTGTGGGGTCGTCAGCATAGTGCAGCCATAGCCTTAACTGACGCTCACACACCTCCATGTCTTTGACAAAAGAGTGAGGCATGTGTGATCTCTCGCGGGCCTCGCTGTATGTCGCTATCAACAACTAGTTTTCCCCTCTGTTCCAGCTACCCTTCCTGCAGATGACACATCACTATGAGCCATCTGTCCATCCACCAACATGCATGCATGCGGCATGATCTCCTTGAACAGAGATCAGGCAGACGACTGTCAAACCCGTCATTTATGGAGGGTCTGCACGAGCGATCCATGTTTCCATCAGCACGCTCCCCTGACAGACAAACAAAACGAAATCACCAGGAAGTCTGGCACAATTCCAGACACACGCTAACATCAACACGAGGATGCCACCAGCCAAAACAAGCCCAATATTGCACTTAGCTTCATTTTCAATCGGCCAAGCTTCTCCAGTTTCTCCAAACAATTTAACAGCATCGGATTTATTTTTTTTCGGTGCCAAAAGAAAGCAACGACTTCAAAGCAACAACAACATAAACAACATTAACACAACAACAGCATTAACAACAACACCATCACCACCACCACCACCACCACCACAATAACACACACGCACACACACGCACACACACCACACACACACACACACACACGCGCGCGCGCGCGCGCGCGCGCGCAAGCGCGCGCGCGCATACACACACACACACACACCCACACACACACACAGAGAGAGAGAGAGAGAGAGAGAGAGAGAGAGAGAGAGAGAGAGAGAGAGAGAGAGAGAGAGAGACTCAAACTCAAACAAACATTTTAATTTGCAAAAGCTACCGACCTATCTGCAATGAGGTCAAGAACAAAAGTAGAACGCACACGCGCTTGCCGCACATACTGAAAATTATGTAAGAAGAAATATTTGCATAACAAAATGTTCATCCTGAAATTATTCTGGCATGCTTCTGTTACCTGCTAACAGTTTCCCTCCTCATTTTTAATGCTTTGAAAATGAACATAGCTACAGAGCGAATTACAATTCTCTTTTCATTTTGCAGTTTAAAAAAAAAAAAAAAGCAGTGACGCTTGACGAACATTTCTGGTATGTGGCAAGATGTATTTATCTCTCTTTAATCTTTATAGGATGGGACAAAGAGAGAGAGAGAGAGAGAGAGAGAGAGAGAGAGAGAGAGAGAGAGAGAGAGAGAGAGGAGAGACAGACAGACAGACAGATAGATAGCAGACAGACAGACAGACAGACAGACAGAAATGACATGACTGAAATCGTTATTCCATATGGGCCAAGGCCCTCTTTGGAAGAGGGGAACAAAAATGAATGCATATAACACAATCCATACACATGCATAAATACAGAGAGAGAGAGAGCGAGAGAGAGAGAGCGAGAGAGAGAGAGAGAGAGAGAGAGAGAGAGAGAGAGAGAGAGAGAGAGAGAGAGATGGGGGTGGAGTAAGGAAGAACAACCAGGCTTTCAATTCACGGGGAGTTCTGAGGCAGAGACAGAGATCAGCTCAGAGTTGGCTGATAATACAGCCACTGGACTGAACCACGTCAGGAAAGAACACACACACACACACACACACACACACACACACACACACACACACACACACACGCACAAGCGCGCGCGCATGCACGCACGCACGCACGCACGCACACACACACACACACACACACACACACACACACCACACACACGCACAATAAATGAGTTGTAAAACTAGAAATTTCAATGTGTGCGTTGATATTCACTCAAGTAAGTGAGCTTGTGATTTACGCAGAACAGAGAATTAGCATACCTATATCAAAAAGAAGAAAGCCCATGTGATACAGATTAAACACTACCTAAAATAAAGAAGTCGTTCTTGCCTCACGTGTGATCGATAACCCCGGAGACTGGGGAAACACAGAGATGGAGTAGTCCGGAAAACTAGCTGTTTGTTGACAGATCGGATGAAAAAAGTGGCAGTTCTGCACCATTGATGGACGAGTCCACCTGCTTCGTGAGAAAATGAACACACACAAAAAAAATATAAAAAAAGATAATGAACATTAAACAAGCAAGCGCTGACGTTTGCTGCTTGGTATTTATGGAGCAGCAGACTGACCGTTGTTGGTGCACTGTGTTCTGGCATAGACTGTGTACATATCAAGTTGTTGTTCTTACGATTGCGGACCCTGCATGGACACTCATAAACACATCATCAGTTTTCCACAACATTGTATTGTATCTGATGGCCAGTTGATGCAATATGGCCGCGAAAACTAGTAGCAGACACTGCTTTCGGACCCTCCTCTCCGGGGTGTAAACTGTGCGTGTTCCTATCAATTTGCCTCTCTTCATACGGACAATCATTAACACAACAGTATTACTCACAAACCATATTCTTCACCGGCCTGTATGCAAAGGAGGTACATGTATCATGTAAAGACACAAAAATGAGAAAACTCACACAGACCAAACTAAAAAGAATCTACAAAACAAAAATATATCATTTCCTAACTGCGTAGGATAAACCAACTGGGAATTGCTTTCAGGTATTTTCTATGCAGTTTCCCCATTTTACCCTTTTAATACAGAAAAAAAAAAATACACAGTTGAAATGGATTTCGCATTTTTCTTTCTTCTCTCTTTTTGTAAAGCGTAATAAATATACATTGCAACAGAACGTGTAATAAACCTGCTTTCGCTCTGCAGATATAGTGACAACGTAAAGCACTCAGTCTTGACTAAAACAGGCCTGACACCATGGTGCCTGGGTGGCACTGGAGCATAGCTAACAGAATCGAGTTATGAAGTAGTATGGAATTCACAACTTTTATAAGTTTAAATTGTTTTGTATAATAATGTAGAAACGTTTTAGAGTTATCATTCAAGCTCGGCAGGGTTCTCTCGAGGGAAGTGAAAAGTGTCTCATATTAAATCATTTGATATTTCTTTTCAAAAGTGTCTTACACAACTACAGATCACGGCATTGTTGTGTTGATGTGACGTCACTCGTGTTGCCATAACCTTGAAATGAAATAAAAGCCATATGGATTGCTGAGAGAAGAAAAAGAATGTAGAGTTTGAAATATGAATAAACTCTCTCTCTCTCTCTCTCTCTCTCTCTCTCTCTCTCTCTCTCTCTCTCTCTCTCTCTCTCAACTCGCTTCTCTGCCTTTTCCTAATATCATACGCATTTAAGGAATGGAAAATGTTGATATGTTGTTTTAATGTGAGAATCCCCAGCCTGCCGCGGGGGGAAAATGACAGACCTAACTTGGACCCCCGCTGCCATCACCAACCCACAGCGGCGGACACAGTGTCAGTGTCTGCAGTCCGGACACGCTGTCAGAGCCACACAATGCAATTCCTTCTGCACGGCTGGTTTGTCCGGGACAGCAGGAGAGACAGCTCCAGAAACTGTCCATTTTTATGGAATTAATCCACCCGTGTGGAACTGATTTCATGGGAAACCAAACTGAGGAGGATTAAAGGATCTGGAGGAAGAGAGGGGAAAGAGAGTGGGAAGCAGAAGGGGGGATAGGGGTAGGGGGCTGAGGATGGGACCACTGAACGGGTCTGTAAACAAAGAAGATGAACGAGAGCAATGCCGGTGTTTGGGTGAGGACCAGGACATGTCCGTCTGGTAGGTGAGGGTTATGGACGATGGGATAAGGGAGAAGATGTGCCGTGCTGTAGAAGGTGTCTGCAAGAAACTCTCTCTCTCTCTCTCTCTCCTCTCTCCTCTCTCTCTCTCTCTCTCTCTCTCTCCCTCTCTCTCTCTCTCTCCTCTCTCTCTCGTCTCTCTCTCTCTCTCTCTCTCTCTCTCTCTTAATGAGCGTGCGTATGACCTTTTTCTAACATTCATAGTTTCCAAGAGACAGACCGATTGATAAAGAAAGAAAGACGAATGTTGATGGAAAGAAATGATGAATAATGCTTTGCGGTAAATTATCATGCAATTTGGATACGTAATTTGCCTGGAATCGGTCAGTTAAAAAACTAACAAACAAACAAACAAACAAAGAACCCAACATTGACGGGAAGATAAAGGAGGACAGAAGGAACATAACAAGAAGTGAAAGACTGGCTGGATCTCAGGAGAGCGAGACAGAATGACACTCGT
>JADBJO010005310.1:67500-70000 GCA_016801955.1 Conus betulinus | reverse complement strand
ACCACCACCACCACCACCAGCATAAAAAACAGCAACAACAACAACAACAACAACAACAACATGCACACACACACACACACACACACACACACACACACACACACACACACACACACACACACACCACACACACACACACACACACACACACACACACACCGTTGTCATGGCTCCCCTCACACACTGTGCCACGTGACAGGGATGGGAGGAAGCTGACGGAAGGTGTGAATGCCAGAAAAAAGGGCGGGGGGGGGGGGGGGGGGGGGGGGGGGGGGAGGTAGGGGAATGGCAGGGGGGGGGGGGGGGGGGGGTGGGGGGGGGGGGGGGTCTGTATTACTGCGAGCAGACGGCCAGTCTTTTCAAACGTGTAAACCTGAAACTTGGAACTGTGGTTTGAAAAACTTTTAGCTTTTAAAACAAAGGAACAAAAATCAAACAGAAAACACATACAGTGGAAACGTGAAATGTATGTCTCTTTCCTGCAGACCGCAGCTGAGGAATTAAACTGCTGCCACACAATTCTGATTTTTCCCCACTGAACATAAAGAAAGTATATGATTAAATGCAAACTGATGATTCAGTCATAATGTAGGAATATTCTTGTTCAGAAGACCCGTTGTGTCCACAATTGTTTAAAACAGTTTAAAAACATACTGAACAACAGCTGGGATAAATATGTGAATAAGCAATGCAAGAATTGAAACCTCATTTTGCGTAAGTAAACGAAAACATAAGAAAATCCATGCTTTGTTTTGAAGTAGTATTTCTACTGCAACAGACCTTAAGATAACCCCACATCTAATTAGTTTTAAAACAGATTAATGTCCGACATTGACAGTAGATAAGGTCTTCACCCCTTTGTTGTCCACAAGACTTTTTTTTTTGTTTTTTTTTCTCAACTTAGCAGTAGTATTCATGCACAATTCTTGTCAGGATTTGAGAGTTTTAGATTCTATGGCTTCCATGGCCCCTTGTAACCATTCGGAGTTTGCGGTGATTCCTATCAGATACATCACTGTGAGGAAGAAACTAGGCACTGGTCAGATCTCTTCTGAAGTTGGCAGTGCTGTGGGGTCACATGAGACAGGCCTGGACTGCACGTTCACTCTTTATTGTTAGCTGCCTCGCCTAGCATTCCCTTTCATGTCCATCAAATCAAGGGTGCTTGTTTCTGCGTCTGTCTGTCTGTCTGTCTGTCTGTCTGTCTGTGGGGTGCGCATATGCACGTGAGAAACCTGACACTGAATGAACCGAGAGATCAGTAACGACTATCGCCAGGTTTCGCGTAAAAAAAGAACCTGGTGTGAACTAGCTAAGCGCTGTGTTACAATCTCTCTTGAGGCGTCCGCACCCATGCAGATTTATATGATGTATACGGGTAGTTGTGGTGTGTAACCATGTCGATATTTTGTGTTTTGAATTTGTGCAGGCTGGTTGTGCCTTGTTTGAAAATCGTTGATACAGCCGAGCTGCAGACAGCCTAAAGCCTCATCACTGTCTATCGCGCTAACGCCTTGTGCCAGCTACATCCCCTGTACTCTTGTTGGTTAAATGTTGGCATACACAGGAACCACGACTTACATAACAGCACCGCCATCCAGCTGCAAATCCGAACGGAACCTCGTAACACCTGGATACCCCCCACCCCCATCCCCCCTTCTTCCATGAGGGGATGCTAACTCGCACTGGTTCCACGTTCACTGGATCAGAACAGGGCATTGCTGAACACGACTGATGTGACTAGGCAGCGCTGCGGTGTCTCTTCTGGTGGGTTACCTCGTGGCTGCGTTGTTGGAGGTGTGATGCGGTAAACCTGACTGCGGGTATGTTCGGAGGAGCCGAATGCACAGCATGTCAACAATCGGCTGTGGGGAAGTGGGTGGAAAGCGGGGGGGGCGGGGGGGGGGGGGGGGGGGGGGGGGGGGGGGGGGGAGGAGCAAAGAAAACCGAACACGTAGACAAATAAAAATCTTGGCAGAGTGGCCCTCCACATGACAGAGGGATGAAAGGAGAGATTCAATGTTTGAATATCTCGCGCTGAAGTTCTGCTGCGTTCTTTGGCCTTACAACAGACACTTCGAGCAAAACTCCAGCCTGCTTGTAAATTTGTTTGACAGGAAATTAACGGCAACATCATTATCATTGTTTTGTTCTTACCACCTGAGCAAGAATATACACATATCTCCTGATGTGTAAACGAGAAGGCTGATTTGCAGGTGTAGGTAGTTTCCTAAGACAATATCGGTATTCAGCATCTTAAAACTTGGCATCAGGAGGAAAGCCTCTTAGAGAGAGAGAGAGAGAGAGAGAGAGAGAGAGAGAGAGAGAGAGAGAGAGAGAGAGGAGAGAGAGACGAGAGAGAGAGAGAGAGAGGAGAGAGAGATATTCGGGTGGGGGTAAGTTAATATCAATGGAGACAGAGGCCGAGAGAGAAACGCGGTTGGGTGTTGATCTGTATCTGAATGTAATGGATGCCAGCTAGAAATGGTCCTAGAGGTGT
>JADBJO010005310.1:55000-60000 GCA_016801955.1 Conus betulinus | reverse complement strand
ACAAAAATCTCTGCAGAAGTCACCCGCTTCGCACGATGAAATTACTTTGGATGACGCAAATCGCAAAAAGTCGTACTCGGCGTCTTCGAAGAAGAAGAACAAGAAAGAAAGCGAAGAGTCAGATCTACCAAAAGTGCTCATTTTGCATGACTCTGTGCTGAATCACGTACAGCCAAACAGACTAGGTAAATCCTATGATTTCAAAGCTGCAAAGAAAGAACCTACACTCTGTCAGACACCCAAACACACTGAAAACTGTCTGCTCTTCTCTAGACAAGCCAGATGCTGTTGTTATCCACTGTGGCATCAATGATCTTAAAGCCAAAGAGATGCCAAAGAAGCATGCAATAACCTTACCTCTGCTGTGAAAGGCATGGCCAAAAGACACCCTACAATAAAGTTTGTTGTTAGTAACTCCACCGCTGTAAAAGATTCCAGTCTAGAAGTGAAGAGGCAGCAGCTGTACAACGCAATGGTCACCTCAGAGCTACACGACGTTTCCAACATCTCCTTCGTCAGGAATGACAACATCAAGCGGTACAACCTGAGGGACGCCATCCACCCCAACTCCAGAGGGACCAGCATCCTCGCCAGTAACATCGGGCGTCATCTTCGCAACCTCCTCTGGGAAACACCGAGGAAGCCATCACGCTCTGCAAGGTTCTACCACCCCTATACCTACTCCGGACCTTCACATCGTGACTGGTTCAATCCTTACCTTGCCCTGAGCAACTGGGACCTTTTCTACTGACGTCAAGTTTTGTTCCACCTGCAAACTTGGGACTGCTGAGTAATCCACGTTCACTTCGCCATTAATGACTGTTCAGCATCGTAATTTAGAATATTGTAGATTCTGTTAATCAGTTATAGACGAGAGAAATATTTTAAGTAACCCTTGTATGCCTATACAGGACTAATCGTCTGTTCTTATTTTTGTCACATTTTCTGACAAACTAACATAGGCGTATTGTTTTAGCATTGTTCTGACAATCTTTGTGTTACTAGAGCGTGTTTAAGATTTCCTGTCATTATATTATTGTTTTTATTTACTTACGTTCGTTAATTGCGTTTTCCCACCCTTTACATGATGCCATCTAAACATCTTCAATTTATGAAGTCTATGCAGTGGAACGTTAGGTCTGTTTCCACAAACTTGCCTTATTTAGTTCAACATCTTGCGAATAACTCCTACCAAGCTCTTATTTTACAATCTTTGAATGTGAAAAAGAAACAAATTGCCTAAATTATCAGGTTATTATTACCCACCACTTCATGAACAAGTAGATGCTGTTACTAAAATTAACACAGCTATGTATATTAAAGAAGGAACAGATTATAAAGTATACCCGTCCCCTGCTCCAAACAATATTCCAACCTTTACATTCTTGTGTGGCTCGAATTAAATTGAGGGAGATTTTTTATGATAAACACACTCTCTCTACATATCTTCCCAAAGGACCAAATGAATTTAATACAGAATGGTTACACACTCTACCAGACAACGAAAAAAATGGTTAATAGCAGGGGACTTTAACGCCCATTCGCCATTTTGGGACAAGGATTGCACATCAGTAACTAGTAACCGATTTGTAGAAAATATTGTTGATTCATGTTTATATTTGCTTAATGATGGCAGCATAACTAGAATTCCAGACATTCCAACTCATAGGGCATCAGCAATAGATTTATCCTGATATCCCCTGCATTAGCACCTGAATGTAGCTGGTCTACCTTTGACGATACTCTAGGAAGCGACCACCATCTTCCAATAATTGTTACTTTTAATAAAATAACTGATTCTTGTGAATTTCAAGAAGACATAATCCCAAAATATAATTATAAATCAGCTAACTGGGAAACATTTAAAAACAAACTAGCTACATACAACACTGTTGATATCAATATTGATAGCGTTGATCAGTTATATTCGTATTTTACGGATGCTATCCTTAGTGCTGCAGATGTAGCCATTCCAAAATTTCGCCCAGTTAAGTCAAACAAACACTCAGGAAACATCTGGTGGACACCTGCTTGTGACTCAGCCGTCAATAACAAAAAAATATTGTTTTTAAAATATATTTTAAAAGACAAAACACTAGAGAATCTAATAGCCAAGAACAGAGCGAATCAATATAGTAACATGGTAATAGCTCAAGCTAAAAGGCAATATTGGTCCTCTTTCTGCTCTAATGAGATTTCGAATCATAAAGATCTACAAAAAGTTTGGAAAAAAGTTTCATGAAATGAAAAGGGGTTTAAACTTGCCATCTTGTCCTGTCAAGCTGAAGAAGAACAAATAATTTCCTTCTAATTCAGAAAAAAAAGAATCATTCGCCGATATGTTTCCGAATCTATGCGTTTGGAAGGTCTGTCCTTTACAGATAAAAACTTTCAGAACAGAAGAAGAAAATAAGACGATTACAGAGGTCCAGTTTATGATAATAGTCATTTGATCAATGCTCCAATTACTCTTGATGAAGTGAAAGATGCAATTCTATCTCTTCCTAATAAGAAAACTTCCGTGGGACTAGATAAAGTTTCCAATGATATATACTTAAAAACCTGTCTAAAAAATTTTCTCTTATTACTGCAGAAATTGTTTCAAAAATGTGGGTTTGAGGGTGTATCATTGTAATGCCAGAACAATGGAAACAGTCTATCCTTGTACCAGTTTTAAAGCATAGTTACAGACCAATAGCATTAACCTCACATACCTGTAAACTATTAGAGAGAATAGTTTTGAGAAGATTGATGCAGTATTGTCAAAAAAAATAAGTTTATTCCAGTTAATCAAGCAGGCTTCCAAAATGGCAGGTCTGCCATTGACAATTTAGTGAAACTCACAACAAATGTAAAACAACAATTTTCAAGAAGAAGATATGTTCTAGCAACCTTTTTCGATACCAAGAAAGCTTATGACCAAGTCTGGCACGCCAAGCTCCTTTACAAATTGAAAAACAAATCGGGATTTCGGGACGTCTATATCACTACATTAAATGCTTTTTGAATAAAAGAAGCATTTCGTGTTCGAGTAGTAGAGAATGCATACTCCAATTATAGATCTTTACATATGGGACTGCCACAAGGTTCTGTTATCGCCCCTATGTTATTTAACGTCTTAATGTACGATTTGCCTTCGCTCTTATCAAAACATGTTGTATTAGTACAATATGCTGATGATTTATGCATCTGGATAAATGTTAAAATGAAAAGAAAAACATCAAAAAGGAATTGAACTACATCAAGAAGATCTATCAAAGAGAGCATCTGGATAAATGTTAAAATGAAAAGAAAAACATCAAAAAGGGAATTGAACTACATCAAGAAGATCTATCAAAGAGAGCTCAGTCATATATGTACTTATATGGACGAAAATGGTCTGACATTACCTACAGAGAAAAAACATGATTTCTCTTTAATAATGGCAGCAATCCATCAGAGCTGCCGTTTTTCAAAATTGAAAATACGACTATTCAGTATAAAGATATCCGCGAAATTTCTAGGTATCTATCTTACACCAAAGTTGTCCTGGAATGCTCATATCAACTACATCGTTACCAAGGCGAGGAAATGTTTAAATCTATTAAAGATTATAAGCAAACAAGCCTGAGGACAAGATTGCAAAGTTTTGAAACATCTCTCTACGTCGCTGATTAGATCAAAATTGTCCTATGGACAAGAGGTATTCTTTTAGCGCCCCTAATTATTTACTTAAGAAACTTCAAAGCATAGACTGCAATGGTTATAGGCTTGCTCTTGGTGTGCCTTTTCACGCATCAACACTTGGAACTTATAAAGAAAGAAATTGGAGAATTGCCTTTGGACGAGTACCGAAGTCTTGCATGCGCTAAATACGTTCTTAGAAGTTCGACAAGTAACAACTTTGCATCTGAGGAACTGAAAATTACATCTGAAAATTCTTTTCCTAAACGAGCTTAGCAGATGTCATCATTGATTGAAACCAATTGCCACCTACGTATCAGATCTATCAAAAAGTCTGATATAAATCCAAGTAATATTGACACAAATCAAGCGGTCTCCCCTTGTCCTGCTTGGGAGATGAATAAAGCGCAGTTTGATATTAATTATACTGACATGAAGAAAAATGAGAACCCAAAAATTATGAAAACTGAAGTCCAATTACATATACAGAACACTTATCCAAATCATTCAAAGATATATACAGATGGTTCATTCTAGAAGATCACCAGGCAGGTTCAGCTTTTGTAATACCAGCGTTAAAAAGGAAAAGTCATACTACATTGGCAAAAATCAATCCATCTTTACTGCTGAACTTATTGCTATTCTTATGGCTCTCAATTACATAGTTGATTTTCCATTACAGTTTTTTCAAATCTTATTTTGTTTAGATTCTCAATCGGTACTCTATGCTTTAAGATCATCAGATTACAAGAAAAAGACCAAAATTATCTTAGAAATCAGTCAATTAATTCATATCTTAACTTTAAAAGGGATAAAACGTTTCCTTCTTCTGGGTTCCTTCACATCTTGGATTTTCAGCCCACTCATTTGAAGAAAATCCAAGATGTGAAGGAACCCAGCAAAAACGTAGTAAAAAAAAAGGCGCTAGACAAGGCACAGAATCCAATGAAATTCATGTTCCTCTATCTTTTCAGGAGGGTGATCACATGCTGGAACAAGCAGTATGGAGTAGAATTAAAGGTTATACCCTGAGTAAAGATAGACTCTCCAAGAATAAGTATATTGATTCTCGTGGGTGGATAACAAATCATATTTGAATCATACTGGCGTAATCAAATTCAGACAGATTAGTTCGCTATCTTACAGGATAAAAGTAAATGCGTTCATCACAAAATACAGCAAAAAATGTTAGATGTTTATGTGGCGAACAAATATCTAGCAAGCACATTATTTTTGTAATAAAAGAAGACCTATCTTACCAGTGATTTCTGAAAATTGTATTGAAGGCGTTTTCAAAAATGCTACTAGTTTGTTTAATATTGCGAAATGTTTACTTC
>JADBJO010005310.1:17500-20000 GCA_016801955.1 Conus betulinus | reverse complement strand
AGCTACTCAGACATTTTGACTGTGGATGACGTTACATCTCTCTCGTTCTGACGGTGGAAAGCGCACTTGAGAATGACGTTTATGTCTGAGTGTCCTGTACATGATAATCATATTACGTAGTGCTGAGAATGCCTGTCGCAGCTCCGTGAGTGGCATTACTACACGCAGGAGAATACGACACACTGCCATATGAATCGGTGAAGATGTGCTCAAAATGATGCTGCATTCATGCTGGACATCGGATGGATCTGTTAGAACGGTTCCGGTTAGTTAGAAAGACATGCGTTTATTTGATAGACACGACACATTCTAGACGAAACAAGCAAACAAACAGAAACATAAACAAACAGAAAAACCTGATCAGCTATCAGGACATTTTGACTGTGGATGACGTTACATCTCTCTCGTTCTGACGTCAGGGGATATCATGTTGAGAATGACGTTTGTCTGTACTGTCATGTACATTGATGTCAGAGGTCAAAGTGCTGAGAATGACGTTTCTGCTAGTCCTGACATGTACACTGATGTCATAGGACATTACGCTGGTAGTGACGTTTTGTCTGACATGTGTGTATAGTGATGTCAGAGGACATCAAGTGGTAAAGTGGAAGATGAAATCCCATGAACAAAAGGAGATCAGAAAAAAAAAAAAAAAAACGATTTATCATGAGAAAAGTAGTTTTCGGCGGAGTGAGAGTGTGAGTGTATTTGGAAGGCAGCAATGACAGACAGAGAAGAAAACTGAGTGGACTTAAGGGACACCAACAACACGGGAGGTAAATGGAGTTGCAAATAACATTAAGGAATAGATGAAAATGGGAACTGGGGAATTAGTCATCTTGACACTGTCTCACACCAAGATCAAATCAACATATCGAATATTTCATCGCAATTTCTCAATAAAGAGTAAGCAGTTTTCTAATAGTGTGTGTGTGTGTGTGTGTGTGTGTGTGTGCGTGCGTGTGTGTGTGTGTATGTGTGTGTGTGTGTGTGTGTGTGTGCGTGCGTGCGTGCGTGCGTGCGTGCGTGCATGCGCGCACGCGAGTGCTTTTGCCTTGAAAATTATTAAAACTTGTATCGTGTCTTGTAATTTGTTTCTTTCGTTTGGACGCATGGTAACTTTTCATTTAATTTCGTTCACTCACGTTTCTAGCAATTATATCAGAATCGATTTTTTTTTCTCTCTATTTTTTTAAATTTCATTTCTTTACTTCAGAAGAGGTTAGAAAGAGAGGTTGGGGGCAAAATATATCTTATCATGAGCATTTACGCTGTACTTTTTTTAATATCATAAATATAGGCGCTGTGCTCTCAGCGTTCCCTCAAGGAAATTAAACTGCAAATCAAATAGAATTTCCTGTTAGAATGATGCAATCCCTCCAAAGGCACACTATAATGCATATAACAGCAAGATGATGGAAGGGCAGGGGGTGGAAGAGGGGGGGGGGGGGTTTTGCAGCGAAGGCGCCATGGGGAACAATCAGGAATTGCAAAAAGAGGGGGTATAAATCTCTGTTTTTTTTATATGTCAGAGGTAGATTTGTAACACACACACACACACACACACACACACACACACACACACACACACACACACACACACACAAGCGCACGCACGCACGCACACACACACACACACACACACACACCACACACACACACACACACACACACACACACACACACACACACACACACACACACACACACACACACACACACACACACACACAGAGGAATATTGTTGTCTAATATCACGAATAGTGGATAGACGTTAAATGAAGGACATACACACACACACACACACACACACACACACACACACACACACACACACACACACACACACACACACACACACACACACACGCACGTACGCACGCACACACACACACACACACACACACACACACACACACACACACACACACACACACACGCACTCTGACTACTCGTGAGCATGAGGCTACAAAGACTAAACGACTGTTTAGCAAACATCCTCAGATTGATCATAGTCTTGCCTTTTTTTTTGTACTTTGAGAAAATCAAATCACAGTGTGACAATGACAATTTGGTTGCGTTTCCTTGTTTGTTTTTTGATTCATTTTATTTCTGACTTCATAGCATATTTAAGAAGGCTCTCTGGTTAGACAATATGTTTTCTGATTTACTTTCGTATTTAATGTTGTTTGATTCGAGCAGTTTTTGCGAAAGTTCATCCCCAGTGGGGTGGTTAGGGGGCGTGGTGGAGGGGGCTGGGCGGAGGTTGGGGGTGTACAGTAAAAGAAGATTTTTTTCGGTGCAGAATATAATTTTAGACCCACGGGAAAATGCAGATGTACTCCCTCTTTTATTCCAAACCAAAATTCTTTCTGACGTTACTTCAAATCACTGCAGCCAAACTAATCTATCAGCAATCAGCAACATTTAAAACAAAAACGAAACAAAACAACAAACACAAAACAAAAAACACACACAAGGAAAAGAAGATGAAAGAAAA
>JADBJO010005310.1:10000-12500 GCA_016801955.1 Conus betulinus | reverse complement strand
GTGTGTGTCGCTGGATGGCATGGTGTGCGCGCGCGTGCGTGCGTGCGTGCATGCTGCGTGCGTGCGTGCGTGCGTGCGCGGTTTCGTGTTGTGTGTTGTGTGTGTGTGTGTGTGTGTGTGTGTGTGGTGTGTGTGTGTGCGGACTGGTCCGTATGTGCGACACCCAGATCCGCTAAGCTTGTGACCACGCGTGTATGTATGTAAAACAGATGGATGTGTGTGTTGATAACTAAGATAATAGCATATAAGATAATGCATATTCAAAAATGGTCTCGTGGCTACGACTTGCGCAGATGTGTGACCTGTGTGGTAGTTATCAACACGGCGTGTCAGACCTAGGGTACCTACCTAACATCGGTTGTGCCCTTGCGTCATTGTTGCATGTGTGTGTGTGTGTGTGTGTGTGTGTGTGTGTGTGTGTGTGTGTGTGTGTGTGTGTGTGTGTGTGTGTGTGTTGTGTGTGTGCGTGTGTGTGTGCGTAAGTGTGTGTGTGTGTGTGTGTGTGTGTGTGTGTGTGTGTGTGTGTGTGTGTGTGTGTGTGTGTGTGTGTGTGTGTGCGAATGGGGCTATTGTGACAAGCAGGTGGGAACGACAGAAGATGAGGGAAATGGCAGGCAGAGGGTCGTTAGAAAATGAAACGAAAACTTTTGATTGTGAAACATGACCTTCTAACCCCCTTCCCCCCCCCCCCCCCCACACACACACACACACACACACCCCCCCCCGTCCCTACCACCGACCACCCTCCGAGGGACAAAATGATGACGACGACATTCACGTCATCATTGTCTGACGCCATGAATGTAATGCCCTGCGTGCCCCAGCCATCCTAAAGACAGGGAAATGATGAGGTTCTTCACTGTCTGGAAGCTGCTATTTCACCAGAAAATGGACAGAGGCAGAATGGTGGAGATGGGTAGTAGAAGGACAGGGGGGGGGGGGGGGGGGGGATGGTGGGGAGGCAGATAAGGAGGGGGAGAGTAAAAGTTGCAGATAATGGGGGGGGGGGGGTGAGGATTTGAAATCAAGTGGAAAAGACGGGTAAGGAAGTTGGCCTCCTGTGGCTTGGAGCGGAAAACAAATTACATTGCTATCTCACTTGAACCACCACACACACACACACACACACACTCACACACACACACACGCACGCACACACACAAACACACACACAAAACACGGGTACAGGAACACACACACACTCCTGTGGTTTGCAGCGCGCATGCACACACACACACACACACACACACACACACACACAACACACCACACACACACACACACACACACACACACACACACACACACACACGTGCGTAGGCAGGCGCGTGCTCGCATGCACACACACACACACACACACACACACACACACACACACCACACACACACACGCGCGCGCGCGCGCCACACACACAACACACACACACACCCACACACACACACACACACACACACACACACACACACACACACACATGACACACACACGACGAAGACACTATTTTGGCCCCATGTATGGTGATGATGATGATGATGATGACGACGACGAAGACAAGGATGATGATAATTATGAAGAAGAAGATGATGATGATGATGATGATGATGATGATGATGATGGTATGATTGTCGTCGTCGTCGTCGTCGTCGTCGTTGTTGTTGTTGTCGTTGTTGTTGTTGTTGTTGTTGCTGTTGTTGTTCTTGTTGCTGTTGCTGCTGCTGCTGCTGCGATTGTTCATTCTTCTCGTTTTTGAAAAAAGGCGAGTACGAGTGGGAAAAGGTGTTTTGGATTGCAAATGTGCCAGACAGTGCTTTGTTGGCCTTACTTCCGATGTATGTAAAGTAGCTAAACATGATGTCATGACCAAGAACTTTAAGAGCACGGCGAAGCGCATACGCGCCGATCGAGTAATGATGTTGACCAGATCGCTTCTAAAATGTTACGACCACAGACTCTCTCAGTGTCCCTCGTATAGCCAAAGTTTGGGCGGCAGGCTCTTAAAAGTTGAGGTAGGGAACTATAACACAAGAGATATGCCAGACGTTATGGAGGCGTGTGTTTAAACAGACGAGCCTGGTGGCTTTCACTCAAGGGATATTCCAGAAGTTTGAACGACGTGCCCATACAGGTCCAGGCTGGCGTCTACATCTTAGGGGATGTGCTAGAACTTCGGCTGGTGTACATGAAAAAGGTGAAATCAGCGGACACAACTCAGGGAAAATGCTGAAAGTGCGAGTGGTATACACTGAAACAAACACGAAGGCGGCAGCCATACAACAGGGGATAGGTGAAGTTTGAGTACAAACATTGAAAGGATGAAGTGGACGGATTAGTGCTGAAGACGGTGTAAAGTGCAAGTCAGCCAAGGGCCAAGCGTGGTATGGATTCTGTAGAGTGGTTCTGTGTCGTATAGATTGTGTAGAGGGATTCTATGTCGTACTGATTCTGCAGAGGGATTCTGTGTGGTGTGGATTCTGCAGAGGGATTCTGGTCGTGTGGATT
>JADBJO010005309.1:145000-166040 GCA_016801955.1 Conus betulinus | reverse complement strand
CCGTCCCTCTGACAGTCTCTCTCTCTCTCTCTGTCTCTGTCTCTGTCTATCTCTCTCTATCTTTCTCTGGCTCTCTGGTCCATCCTTCTGTCTCTGTCTGTCTGACTGTCTGTCTCTCTCTCTCTCTCTCTCTCTCTCTCTCTCTCTCTCTGTCTCTTTCTTTCACTCTCTTTCGCTCTCTCTATACCAACAGTCTCTCTCTCTCTCTCTCTCTCTCTCTCTCTCTATATATATATATATATATATATATATATATATATATCACTCTTCTCTCTCTCTCTCTCTCTCTCTCTCTCTCTCTCTCTCTCTCTCGCTAGTTTATCTCTCTCTCCTGCTCTCTCTTTCTGTCTCTCTCTCTATCTCTCTCTCTCTCTCTCTCTCTGTTTCTCTCCCCTCTCCTCACTTATCACCCTCCCACGTCCACCCCACCTTCATCCACATCCTCTCTCTCTCTACTCTCTCTCTCTCTCTCTCTCTCTCTCTCTCTCTCTGGTTTTCTCTCCCTCTCCTCACTTATCACCCTCCACGTCCACCCCACCTTCATCCACATCCCCTCTCTCTCTCTCTCCTCTCTCTCTCTCTCTCTCTTTCTCTCTCTCTCTCTCTCTCTCTCTCTCTCTCTCTCTCCAACCCTCATCCTCACCCTGCCTGCCCCTATCTCTATATCCCTCCTACCCTCCTCCTCCATCCATCCAGCTGCCCTACCTGTGTATGACTGATTATCAGTGTCCCCTCGGCTCCAGCCCCCACCATTGGCACGGCGCTACCGCCAGAGAAAAACGCCTCTGGAATGGCCGCCAGGTCATTTTGGGACCAGTCTGCCAGCCTTTTGTCTACCCCTCCCCCCCCCCCCCCCCCCCCCCCCCCCCCCGTACCCCCCCCCCCCCCCCCTCGTCTTCTTCTTCACCCAGCTTCCACTTTACACCCACTCTCCCTCCCAGCTCATCCTTCACCCCCACTTTACACCCACTCCCTCCCAGCTCATTCCCTCCCCCCCTCCCCTGCCTCCACCCCCCCACCCCACCACCCCCACCCCCTCCTATCCCTACGGGCCTTGCTCGTCCTTCATCATGGTAGTCAAACTGACAGGTAACTTTCAGGGAAAGATGATGAAGCGGCGAGTGTGTTCGTTTTCAACTTTGGTTTGCGCCACGGCTCATTTTGGTTGTTGATTTTGTTCTTTTCTTGCCTCTCTTGTGTCTTCATTTCATTATCTCCCCCTCCCCCCCCCCCCCCCCTTTTTTTTTTTTTTTTTTTTTTGCTTTTTGTCAGCTCGTTGGCTTCCTTTTGTAAATTCTTTTGTTTTGTTTTAATTCCGATTTTTCCCCCTTCCTCCTTTGTTTCAGTTTTCCATCTTTTCCTTTGTCAGTTTTCCCTCCCCACCTTCCTCCTCCCTTTCTTGGTGAAGTTTTGCTGTGTTGTGATTCCATTGCCCTAATTATTTTGTGTTATGTTTTCATTCTCTTAACTTTCTTTCTGGTCGTTTCCTTTTCCTGACCGTGTTTATTGTCAATAATTTTTTTTCCTCTAAATTTCTTCATTTGCGTTTCTTTACTACTCCCATCTTTTTCCTGTGATTTCATTCGTCTCTCTGTCTGTCTGTCTCGTTTCATTTCTCTCCGATCTTATCCTTGCCATTTTGTTCTTATCCTGTCTTCCCTAGTTATTTCATTTCTCTTCTTTCTTCTCGCATCAATTCAGTCTCTTGCTATCTTTTTTTTTTCCCTCGTCGCTGAATTCGTCTCCAGTCTTTCCTTATCATTTCATTCTTCTCCTATCATTGCATATCGTTCATTCTTCTCCTATCTTCCCTGTTCGTATCGTTCTTCTCCTACTTTTACTTGTCGTTTCATTCTTCTCCTTCCTTCCCGTGACAATTCATTCTTCTCCTTCCTTCCCTTGTCATTTCATTCTTCTCCTGCCTTCTCGTGTCATTTCATTCTTCTCCTTCCTTCCCATGTCATTTCATTCTTCTCCTTCCTTCCCATGTCTTTTCATTCTTCTCCTTCCTTCCATGTCATTTCATTCTTCTCCTTCCTACCCATGTCATTTCATTCTTCTCCTTCCCGTGTCATTTCATTCTTCTCCTTCCCGTGTCATTTCATTCTTCTCCTATCTTCCCTGTTCGTATCATTCTTCTCCTACCTTCCCTTGTCATTTCATTCTTCTCCTTCCTTCCTTTGTCATTTCATTCTTATTCTTCTCCTATCTTCCCTTGTCATTTCATTCTTCTCCTACCTTCCCTTGTCATTTCATTCTTCTGTTTCCTTCCTTTGTCATTTCATTCTTCTCCTATCTTCCCTTGTCATTTCATTCTTCTCCTTCCTTCCCTTGTCATTTCATTGTTCTCCTACCTTCCCGTATCATTTCATTCTTCTCCTTCCTTCCCTTGTCATTTCATTCTTCTCCTATATTCCCGTGTCATTTCATTCTTCTCCTGCCCTTCCCTTGTCATTTCATTCTTCGCCTGCCTTCCTTGTTATTTCATTCTTTTCCTGACTTCCCCGATCATTCATTTTTTCTCCTATCTTCCTTGGTCATTTCATGCTTTATCAACCTTCCTTTGTCATTTCATTCTTCTCCTACTGCCCCGTGTCATTTCATTTCTTCTGTCTTCCCATGTTATTTCATTTCTTCCTTGTCTTTCATTCTTCTCCTACCACCCCTTGTCATTTCATTCTTTTCCTATCTTCCCGTGTCATTTCATTCTTTTCCTATCTCCCTTTGTCATTTCATTCTTTTCCTATCTGTCCTCTCTCATGATTTGTGCCAGTCTCAACGTTTCCCTTGTCTTGTTTTAATTCATCTCATTTTCCTCCGGCAGAGAGGAATCGGGAAGGCTGATAGTCATCTGTGCTTTGTGCTCGTTGTTAGCCTTAAATAAATGCAGGGAACAAAAACAAGCAGCCCAAATGTCAGGAAAGAAATGCGATGCATAAAAATAATTTAATGAAGGAAAAGAGAAGACAAAAAAACAAAAAGCAGCGCCTGTGTGTGTTGTGGACAGTCTCCCTCCCTCCCTCCCTCTCTCTCTCTCTCTCTCTCTCTCTCTCTCTCTCTCTCTCTCTCTCTGTCTGTCTGTCTCTCTCTCTCTCTCTGGGACAAGCAGAGCAGAAGAGGGGATTGGGAGAGGGGAGTGGAGTAGAACAGAGAGGGGGGTGGGGGTGGACCACAGGCTGCTTTATTGACAGCCTGGACACACGTCTGCTCGGAGGGGAGAGGGCTGCCACAGTTGACGTGGAAAAGAAGAGGAAAGATCGAACAGAGTACAGGAAATAAGAAAGACCCAGAAGAAATGATAGATAACAGAAAGACGACAGAGAGGATAATCATGATCAAACAGAAAGACAAATGATAAGAAAATATATATATATATATATATATATATATATGTGTGTGTGTGTGTGTGTGTGTGTGTGTGTGTGTGTGTGTGTGTGTGTGTGTGTGTGTGATAAAAAGAAAACGAGACCTAAAAGATCATCCTGAAGAAAGGAAAGCAAAATTAAATGGATAACGAAAAATGAAGGAAGACAGAAAAGATAATTGATGGATACTAGAAGAAAGATAGAGAAAATGATAACGGACCGTACCAGGAAGACAATGTGATGGTGAAGGAAAGAAGTATGACGAAGAAGCTAAAGATGAAGAACCCGAAGAAAGACAAAGATGATCATGATGACGAAAAGAAAGGGAAACAAAAATGATAATGATGTATAATAGAGGGAAAATGACAATGATACTGACAGATAAAAGATAAAGACGACAAAGAGGATGGTGAAGAAAAAAAAAGGAAGACAAAGAAGATGACGATGGATAACAGAAGCAGGACAAAGGAAGATAAGGAAGGATAAAAGAAAGAAGAGAAAGACTGCCAATGAACTCCAATAGAAGGAAAACAAAGGTGAAAGATAACAATAACGAATGGACAGGAGATCATGATAATGAACAGAGGAAAGACGAAGAAGACACAAGCCAACCATAGGAATAAGATGAAGAAGATGATAGTTTACAAATAAATGAAATAAATAAATACGAAGAAATGACGGACCAGACAGGCCGTTGCAAGAAAGGAAAAGAAAGTAAAGAAACGGCAACGATAACAGTGAAGCAAAACATACGCACGCACGCACGCACACACGCACGCACGCACGCACACACACACACACGCACACATACACACATACACACGCGCGCGCGCGCGCGCGCGCAAAGGATGAAACAGGCAGACCATTACGATAGAGAAACAGGAAGAAGAACACGAAGGAAACGGGTAATGATAACAACGAAGTACACACACACACACACACACACACACACACACACACACACACACACACACACACACACGCTCGCTCGCTCGCTTGCTCGCATGCACGCATACACACACACACACACACACACACACACACACACACACACACACACACACCACACACACACACACAGGAAGACGAAGAAGAGGGGCCTGGCTGGCTGGCTGGTTGTCTGGCATGACGATGCTGTCGGTTCATCGGTGTTGTTCATCAAGGAGGTTGCTGCTGGCTGCCCCCCTGCTGACTGACATCATGTTCTCTGGCACTTTACGCTGCTGCCGCCTTCAGGGGCTGCTGCCGTACACTTCTCCACAACAACAGGCAGGCAGGGAACAGGGGGAGGGTGGAAGAGGGAGGGGGGGGGGGCTTTGAGGATGCGGGGGGGGGGGGGGGGGGGGGGGGGGGGGGAGGAGGGGGGTTGGGGTTCCATCTTCTGGCCTCTCCTTCGTTCCACAAGTAATTTAGTCGTACGCCATTTGGATGCGAATAGCAGAAATGCCGGTTATTGTTCTTCTGTTCTTTTCTTTTCTTTTTCTGTTTTTGTTTTTCTTTTTTTTATTTGTTTTGTTTTGCATTTTGCATATTTGTTTGGAGAAATGCGAGCAGACAAACTGACAAACAGACTTAGAAGGAGGAAGAGAATTTAAATGGACGGGATGGCAGGGGAATTGCCGGTTCTGCCTCTTTGAGAACTTTTCTGTGCAGGAGTCGTAACAAATGGATTTGTCTGTGTGGCAGTTTTTTCACGTTTGGTGTAGGAAAACTGAAGCATGAAGAGAGAGCCAGCTACAGGAGTGGGCAACCAAATATCTACCACCGGTCGCTTTTCTTCCTCGAATCGCTGGAGCATTCCCATTTTGCAATATAGCAATACAGGCCTTGGTTTCCAAGGGAGGTGTCCGCAGCCGGAAATTCAGACAAACTTAAAAGAAAAAAAAAATAGTGTACCGCCAAACGAAAGAGACAAATTACAAGACAAAACAAGATGCGTTTCGACTTCTTTGGTTTTCATCAGGCAAGACAATTTGAGGAGAGTAGTAACTGGTCGTTCTTCGTTTTCATTGTCTTCAATATAGTTTGTCTTGCCTGAAGGAGACCAAAGAGGTCGAAACGCGTCGTGTTTTGTCTTGTAATTGTTTTGTCTCTTTGTTCGGCGGCAGATCATTTTTTTTCTTTTAAAATACAGGCCTTAATCCATAACTGCTGGCAGCTACCTGCACCGAAGATGCCGTTTCACACAGTGAGGCCGACCTCTCGCTGGGACACGAGCGTAGACAACTCTCCGCTGTTTTTTTTTTGTTTTTGTTTGTTTGTTTGTTTGTTTGTTTTGTTTTTTGTTGTTTTTTTCCCTGAAATCTCATGCAACGACGTAGCTTCGAGCAAAAATAAACAGATAAATAAATGAATAAATAAAAATGGCCTTGGCTTACTAGCAGCTCCTCTTCTGGTGTTCTCTGTAGACTTCAAAGGAAGAAGAAAGAGAAGAAGACACGGCAGGCTGCTTGTGTAGAACAGTTGCTGTCTCCTAATTGTATGGACCTTATGCATGGCTGTTAAATTCGTCCAGGTCTCTGTCATGCCATCGTTCGCGACGACTAAGAAAGGAACGCGCATTTTGAGAGGGTGCTGTTGTCGGTCAGTGTTTGCCGTCGTGAGGGTGCTGCTGTCTTTGAAAAGAGCACACACACGTAGGTCTGGTCAGTCCATACTGTTATGGACTTGATATATGACAGAAAAAAATATTTTTAAACAAGCTTGAAGTATTTACGTGTCACAGAAGAGAAAAGACTGCGTGCACGTCTTTTGTCAGTCTCTAGACCTACTTCCAAAAAAAAGTAAAAAGAAGAGAGAGAGAGAGAGAGAGAGGGGGGGGGGAGAGAAAAAAAGAAAGAACAGAAAAGAAAAAAATACGAACAAAGCTTCTAACGGTAGTAGGGCCATGCACGAATCGTGCAGAAAGCTTATTTAGTCGAAAGAATTACCTAAAATTGCGAGGCTCTGAATTACTATTGAAAATGAGAAGATACTTCGCTGTCATTCATGGAATAACTACGATCTATTTATAGTTGGAATTCCGAGAAATGCAAGTGATCGTTCTGCGCATGCTCAAACTCGAAAGCTTCTTTCCGGCATCGAAGCGAGGCTGATTGAAGACGTTTTGGCGACAAGACATTCGAATCTTTTTGTTGATATTGGTGAGTCATCCATCAAATCATGTCTGAGAAGAAAACAAAACGAATTACGGAGTTTTTCAAACGAACTTCTACTGCAAATGACAGCACGGCTAGGCCTAGTACTTCCAGTGAAAACGAAAATAGCATGGATACGCATGGCGGGGAAAATGAAACCGAAGTTGAAGAGACGGGATCTGGCGTTGCAAGTAATGATAATGAACAAAATACTGCTGCTAGTAATCCTAAAAAGAGAAAAGTTGACCATAATTTTCAATCAAATTGGTTGAAAACGTATCAGTGGCTAAGATTTCACGATGGTGTCATGACGTGTGAATTGTGTTGTGAGACTGGAAAAAACGAACTCATTCACTGTGGGGACTGACAATTTTCGAACATCTACGCTTACACGCCATCTGGAAAGTAAAGATCATGTGAAATCAGTAAAGGATGAAGTGTATCAGAGAAACTTTGCTCAGGCTAAATCCAGTGCTCATTCGAAAATAATTTCAAAGGAAAAAAACACTGATATGTGCAATGCGAACTGCTTACTATATGGCCAAGTGCAATATTGCCATTAAAAACTATCCAGTGTTGCTGCAGATGCAATCTGAAAATGGGGTTGACTTCAGTGACATTAATGTTGGAGAAAATGCAACATATTCCTCGAAGAAAACTGCAAGTGAATTTATTGAGACATTGTCAAGTGTGTTGGAGAAAGACATTGAAGAAGAACTGAGAAATAATGAGTATGTGTCAGTGATGATAGATGAAAGCACTGATGTGTCAGTTCAAAAGAAATTAGTGGTGTACTGTAGGACTGTTGATGAGAATCTTAACAGTGTCACACATTTTCTTGGGAATATGAAGCTGAGTGAAGTGAGTGTAACAGCTGAAGTTATATTCAGTCATGTTGAGGAATTTCTGCAAATGAAAGGTGTTCCACTAGCAAAGGTATGGGGGTTTGGGTCAGATGGTGCTTCCATTATGACTGGTTGTAAAATCAGGTGTAGCTACAAGAATAAAGCAACAAAGCCCACACTGTGTAGCAATTCACTGTATGGCCCACCGCTTGAACTTGTGCTCAGAAAAGGCAGCTGACAGTGTACCATACATAAAGGACACTTTCCAGAAAGTCTTGACTGAGTTGTATTATTACTTTTCAAGGTCTACATCTCGTACAGAAGAGCTGAAAGAAATACAGACTATTCTGGATTCCCCTCAAATGAGGATGAAAGAAGTTCATGAAATTAGATGGATGAGTTTTATAACTCATTGAATGCCATCTACCAGTCTTGGAAGGCACTTCACAGGTACTTCAGTAAACACAAGAAAGACAATAAAAAGACACAGTTTCTATTTGAGAGAAGTGACTGACTACAAGTTATATCTCTTGTATGTACCTCATGATGGACATCATTCCTTCACTTGCAGCATTGAACATTGTCTTTCAGAAACAAGAACTTGACATAGCAGCAGTTCGTCCTGCTATAGATGGATTCTATTCAGCTGTTGACACAGCCTCTAGTGGGAAAAGCTACTACCAGCTGCTGTTATCTGGGCTCTCACATGAAGAAAGGGGAGACAACCACAGTTCAAGGTTTGAAAATTAATGTTGATGAAGACAAAACAATCAGGGAAGCACAGAAGGAGGTTGAAGAGACCAGAAAGCTGTTTATTACAAAACTTGAAATCTCAAATTTCCAGAAGATTTCCCTCAGAAGCCCTAAATGTAGCAACTTCATTTCACATTTTGGGACTAAAGACCTATCTCATTTCTATCAAAGGAGGAATTGGAAGCATTTGGAGAGAAAGAACTCAGTACTTTAATTTCACACTATGGTCATGACCAAAAGTGTGAATCAACTGGTTGTGTAAGCAAAGCCCTGATTGATCCCAGTCAAACCATGGCTGAATGGAAGCTTGTCAAGCCTCTTGTCATACAACAAATGTACCCAAGGGACAACTGTCAAGTGTTGTGGAAGTTACTGAAGTCCAACCATGGGGAACAATTTCCAAACCTAGTTAAACTTGCCAAGTTGTGTTTTGTGATTCCTCTGCAAACTGCAGACTGTGAACGTGGATTCATGCCAGAATAACATTCACACCAACCTGAGAAACAGGTTAGATCCAGAACGTGTCCAGCAGCTGATGACAATCCAGATAGAGGGGCCCCCTGCATGTGATTACCCATTTGACAAAGCTGTTTCTGCATGGAAGTCAAAGAAATCAAGGAGACTGTTTTCTAACTAGTTATGAATGCTGTGGATGAAAATGCAAGAGTAATGGACACACGTAAGTAATATAGTTTAATTGTATTAGTCAATTAAATGGTTGTACCCTGAGTAAAATGCAAGTCCCCTTTGAAAAGCATGGGGGATGTCCCCCATGTTTCCCTGATCCTGAGTTCATCACTGCTCTTAGAGTATTTGTCTGAGCAGCTAACGTTTGTGAGTTCGAACCACCTAAGTCATTTGTTTACGGCTTGAAAACCCTCGTAAAACGCAGATTTGATTCAGTTCAGGGAACTTACAGATGGCAGAAGGACAGGGACGGGCTTTGCGTTCTAACATGCCGTCACTCAGACAGTATGGTCCTCTTACAGTCCACTGTTCCAACGGCCATTTGTCTGTTGGTACTGCTCCCTTTTCCTGGAGATACAGAAAAAAGAAAGATGTTCTTTTCCTAGGAGATACAGAAATAGAAAGATGTTCTTTTCCATGGAGATGAAGAAATATAAAGATGTTCTTTTCCTTAGAAATACAGAAATATACAGATGTTCTTTTCCTTAGATATACAGAAATATAAAGATGTTCTTTTCCGTAGAGATACAGAAATATAAAGATGTTCTTTTCCGTAGAGATACAGAAATATAAAGATGTTCTTTTCCTTAGAGATACAGAAATATAAAGATGTTCTTTTCCTTAGAGATACACAAATATAAAGATGTTCTTTTCCTTGGCGATAAAGAAATATAAAGATGTTCTTTTCCTTAGAGATACAGAAATATAAAGATGTTCTTTTCCTTGGCGATAAAGAAATATAAAGATGTTCTTTTCCTTGGAGATACAGAAATATAAAGATGTTCTTTTCCTTAGAGATACAGAAATATAAAGATGTTCTTTTCCTTGGAGATGAAGAAATATAAGGATGTTCTTTTCCTAGGAGTTAAAGAAATATAAAGATGTTCTTTTCCTTGGAGATGAAATATAAAGATGTTCTTTTCCTTGGAGATACAGAGATATAAAGATGTTCTTTTCCTAGGAGGTAAAGAAATATAAAAATGTTCTTTTCCTTGGAGATAAAGAAATATAAAGATGTTCTTTTCCTTGGAGATAAAGAAATATAAAGATGTTCTTTTCCTTGGAGATAAAGAAATGTAAAGATGTTTGCAGAATTAAACGGTCGTTGGGGAGAAAAAAAGCCATGTACGTGATTTGTTGGTCCTTATTGGACGTGGTGCAGAGGTCAACAAAGAAAACCTAACGTCGTCGTGAAGATAAGTATCCGACACCCTAGTGTGACATCTCTCGCGATCACCTTTGTGAGGGTGGTGCCCATCCGATGTCCAGTGGGGGATCTACCTCCCACGGTCCCATAGAGGACCAGGTTCTCGCTGACCACTGGGTGGACTGGGGTGGTGTCCCTACACAGGGCTTCGGTAGTGTTTTTTTTTTTTTTTCGCGCACACTGTCAAAACTCTGTACGCGTTAAGAACTCCAAAGCCGACACTCGCAATCGGCTGCCCCTCAAACAAAGTACACAACCCTCGCTCTTCCAAACCAACAGTTCCGCAGAATTCGTTCATAACTTCGCTACTAATTTGGGCAAAATTAGTTTTAGTGTTAGTAACGTAGGGATAGATAGATAGACAGACAGACAGACAAGACAGGTGTGGAAATTATTCGAGCACTTTTTGTGTGGAAACTGCCATGTTGTTTGTTGTTGTTTTTGGTGGTTGTTTTTTTTTTTTTTTGTTTTGTTTTTGTTTTTGTTTTTTTTTGTTGTTTGTTGTTGTTGTTGCTGTGTTTTTTGTTTTTTTTTTTTTTTTTTTTTTTTTTTGGGGGGGGGGGCGCTCAAGGGACACTACTCCGCAATGATCTCTCCAACTGAAAGAAGTTGGCTTAGGTTATCCCTCCCCCTCCCCCTTCTCCTCCCCCCCCCCCCCCCCCCCCCCCCCCCCCCCCCCCCCCCCCCCCCCCCCTCCTTCTCCACATCCCCCGTGTTTCATCGTAGTTTCCTGTGTTGGTGTGTTTTAGAGTGAATGGGTCGTGATGGTGGCTCAGTTCGTAAAGCTTGCGTGATCCACGTGGACTATAGACTGGCGGTGTGTGCCTACGCTGTAAAGGCTGTCGTGGTACTGGCGCTCGTACGGTAGTGTACAAAGCGTGAGCTGCTGAAAGCCACATTTGCCATGGCAGTAGGTCTTCCTGAATAGAGAGATTCTGGGAGTGGCCCCGCCTCCACAAACTCTGTTTTATTCCAAAATGAAAAAAAAAAAAGAAACGGGGAATATCGAAATTTTTTTTTAACAAAGAAAGAAGAGGAAGGAAGGAAGGAAACAAGAAAGAGAATGAAGGAGAGAAAGGAAGAAAGAAAGAAACAAAGAAAGAGAAACAAAACATACAAAATGAAAAAGAAATCAACATTTCCGCGGAATGTTTATTATTTGACTGTTTGAATCTTAGCTTTTTTCCCGATCAGTTGCGTAACATGTGCTTACAATGAACAAATTACACGTAAGAGCGTGAGCCTTAACAAAAGGAAGATGGAAAGGCAAGGAGACGAGAGTCTGTGGCAGACAAGACAGTGCAGGATGGCACAGCTTGACCCGAATTCAGTGTGTGGGAGATGAGGGAGGCTTCGGAGTGAGGAGGGGGGAGGGGTGAAGGGGGAACGAAAGAGCAGAGAGGGGAGGTAAGCGTGGTGCGGGTGATTTACCAGACTCTTCCCCCATCATGGTAAACGGCACTAAATCTTTGCAATTTTTTTGTAAGTGTAAGGCTGGAGGCTGTCGCCTATCTTCCTGACCAGCTGGAGGATTTTACTTGGCTTCTGTGTGTGTGTGTGTGTGTGTGTGTGTGTGTGTGTGTGTGTGTGTGTGTGTGTTGGGGAGTGGATTAGATGTACATGAATGTGTGTGTGTGTGTGTGTGTGTGTGTGTGTGTGTGTGTGTGTGTGTAAGCGCGCGAGCGCGAGCGCTTATATATGTGTGTGTACGTGTACATCCGTTTTCACTTTTTACTCGTGCCTCCCGCGTGTGAGTTTAAAGAAGGAAAGGGTTGGGAGAAGAGGAGGGTTAAACTGTGGTGGTGATTAGAGAAGCAGGGTTGCCGTCGGCGAGGTGCCTCCGTCAGACGGTTTTGGTAGTCTGCCACCATGTCTTTTCGACGGTGCCGGGGGGAGCTTCTGTGTGGTCCCCGCTGACTCGTCTTTGGAAGATAGACAGCGCCGTTGGAGGGAAAGGTCAGCCCTAATGGCGGGAGAGGACAGGTCTAGACGTTTAGCATTAGTTCACTGGGGTCTTGGCTCCATTCAGGCCACGTTCAGAGGCCACTGCCGTGTACACACAGCGAAGCCGGCCATGTTCGGTAGCTATTGCGTTTAGCCAGGCTACATTTTGTTCTTGTCGCAGTCCGCCGGCACTACCCTACTCTGCCTATGTCGTTTAACAAGTAATGCTTTTTACACAGAGTATTAATCAGCGGGCATTCCTTAGTTCATGTCTGTATCATTTACTCAGCACTGCTTTTTACTACGTGTATCATTCATCCAGTGCTATCTTTACTCCCTGTTTCATTCATCCAGTACTACATTTACTCCCTGTGTCATTCAGTCAGTGCTGCTTTAACTCCCTGTCTTATTTATCCACTATGATATTTACTCCTTGTATCATTTATCCAGTACTACGTTTGCTCCCAGTATTATTCATCCAGTACTACCTTTACTTCCTGTATTGTTTATCCAGTATTACTTTTACACTCTGCAATATCCATCTAGTTCGCAGTTAACCACAGTCAAAAATTACCAGCAGGATGTGTCCAGTACGCCGTTTGGAACAGGTAAGTGTGTTTGACACAAAATCTCAAACGCAGGGGGGAAAACGCTGGTGTGCCAGCTAACGCTGCAACTTTCATGTTTTCGGGCTGCATGTCTTAACGCAACGTCTCAACAATCGGCTGAGGTCATTTATCTCAGATTGAGAGAGAGAGAGAGAGAGAGAGAGAGAGAGAGAGAGAGAGAGAGAGAGAGAGAGAGAGAGAGAGACCCGATAAGGAGTGCAGACTTACTGCTTCTCTAGTCATTGCGTTTTTTGTTAGAGGGGCAAAAAGTCTTTTGTGGGGCGTATTGGCCGTAACTTTTGCTAAGATGATGCCGGTATTGGCGGCATAGTCTCAGGATTTTTCTTGAACTAATGAACTAATGGATTCGTAGTAGGTTTGCTATTTGACTTGCAGCTGGTGATCAAAGTTATGCCGGGGTCGTTTCATGAGAGTCAAATGACCTACCATTTGGCTCAGTCTCGAACCTCTTTTTTCTGTTGTGAAGTCTGCTGCTGCTGCTTGTCAGAAGATAGGCACTTCGCCCGCAGGGTGCTGGCACCTAACGGCATGATCCCACGTCCTGGAATTCGTACAGAAATGCAGCCTGGTCCAGATGTGGCTGATGTCCTCAGGTCTCAGTCTGCACTGATCAGAAACCAGTCATTGGCACTTAAAGTTTGGTATTTGGCCAGTCTGCTGACTGTATAGGGGATATGTACTGTACAGGGGATAAAACTTGTTTTTGCTGTAAAATGAAATTTGGAAAGTGTCGCATTCCCGCGGTACATTTCAGGCATTTGATGTCTGTGCAGTCGGCGTTTCCATGCCGATTTGACCAGGCCCATATGTAACGAGATGATGTCATTCAGGTGCTACTCTATTGATCAGGAAGTAATTATTGACCAGAAAAGCTGCGTGTGTATACCTGCCCACTGACTGTGGTCGGGGACAGCGCTTGTTTCCTCAATAATTCTGAAGGTGTGAGGTGTATTTTTTTTCTTTCACAAGACAAACATTGGATGTCTGTGCAGTTGGCATTTTCACGTTGATGTAATTCGTGTGGAAATTTTCTGAAGCGACCTATGTAAATGAATTATACACTGTCTAAGGAATAACGCTGTAGCGTGAATGGTTAAAGCGTTCAGTTACTGCTCCTAGGTGTGGATCGGATGCCGCAGTGTGAATTATCTTTTTTAAGTCTCGTGCTGTTCGCCATTTTGTTTCATTATTCTCTCTCTCTCTCTCTCTCTCTCTCTCTCTCTCTCTCTCTCTCTCTCTCTCTCTCTCTCTCTCTCTCTCTCTCCCTCCTCCTCCTCCTCGAAAGAATAGGCTCAGCCCAAAATCTCAATCCTTGATCCAATAAAGGTTTTCTGAGTTCTGAAAACCTCTCTCTCTCTCTCTCTCTCTCTCTCTCTCTCTCTCTCTCAAGAAAATAGGCTCAGCCTAAAATCTCAATCCTTGATCGAATGAAGGTTTCCTGAGTTCTGAACTCTCTCTCTCTCTCCTCCTCTCTCTCTCTCTCTCTCCCTCTCTCTCTCTCTCTCTCTCTCTCTCTCTCTCTCTCTCTCTCTCTCCTTTTTTTTTGTACTGACTTGGTGTGAAAAAAGTGCAGATGTTTTATCAAACATTTCCAATACATTTTCGCGTGACAGGAAGGAAGATAATACGGTTTACATGCTAGGTTTGTGACAATGAACAGTATCTATGCAGGCATTCTATCCACAGTAGACGATTTACGTAATGAACACATTTAGCGTCCGTGCGTTTTTATACACTCACGTTGTTATACCTTCAACTGTAAACTGTCTAGAATAAAGGCAGAGAGAGAGAGAGAGAGAGAGAGAGAGAGAGAGAGAGAGTAGAGAGAGGAGAGAGAGAGAGAGAGAGAGAGAGGAGGGGGGGGGGCTCGAGCGAGCGAGAGATCGAGAGATAATGAGTATGAGCAAGAAACAGACAGACAGACAGACAGACAGACAGACAGGGGAAGAAGGATTGGTTACAACCCACCTGTCAGCTGAGTTCTGAACCAGAAGTACATGTCTGAACTCACTGACAACAGGTGGCTTCTTCACACTGCTCCTTCTTCTTCTTCTTCTTCTTCTGTTTAAGAGCCCTTTTTTCGTTTACCAGTTGCCAGTTAGTTATTTTTGCTGTTATTCCCCTTCTTCCCCTTCTTCCTCCTCATCCTCCTCCTCTCCTCCTCCTCCTAATCCTCCTCATAATCCTCCTCTCAACTCCCATCTTTCCTCCACTTCCTTCCTCTCCTTCTCCTCGCCCTCCTCCTGATCCTCCTCTCCTTCCCCTCTTAATTTTATCCCACCTCCTCTCTCTCCTTTTCCTTTCATCCTTTTCACTTCTTCGTCGTCTTATAATTTCTCTTCCTTTCGTTTTCCGCTCGTCTTCACCACCTCCTTTCACCTTCCATTCTCTTCTTCTTTTGTTCCTTCTCTATTACCCAATCTGTGTCTCATCTTCATCTCCTCCTCACATCGACTCACCCAAATCTTCTTCTTCGTCTTCGCCTTCGTCTCTTCTTCTTCTTCTTCTTCTTATTCTTCTTCTTTCTTCTCATCCTCATCATAATCATTCTGATCTGCTCCTCTTGTCTCCTCCTCCTCCATTTCCTCCCCCTCCCTATCTCCTTTATCTCCTTCTCTTTTGTCTTCTTATTATCTTCTTGTTTTGTTGTTGTTGTTGTTCTTCTTATCTCTTATTCTTCTTCTTCTTCTTCTTCTTCTTCTTCTCATCCTCATCTGCTTCTCTTGTTCTCATCCTCCTTACATTTCCTGTCCCTCCTCTTTCCTTTATCCTCCTTCTCTTTGTCTGTTGTTGTTGTTGTGTTGTTGTTGTTGTTGTTCTTCTTCTTCTTCTTAAGCCTACTTTTTCTGCGGGTTAGAGTTACCAGTGCTGTTTACGTCACAGGGTGTACACTAGTTCATAGTCAGACTCACTCTCTCTCTCTCTCTCTCTCTCTCTCTCTCTCTCTCTCTCTCTCTCTCTCTCTGAGACTGAGAAAAAAAACGTGGAGAGTGAGAAGGAAGAATGTGGGGACTAAGAAGGATGTGGGGACTAAGAAATAAGGATGTGAGGACTAAAAAGGATGTGGGGACTGAGAAGGAAGGATGTGGGGACCAAGAAGGAAGGATGTGGGGATTAAGAAAGAAGGAAGTGGGGACTAAAAAGGAAGGATGTGGGGACTGAGAAGGAAAGGCATGGGGAATGAGAAGGAAGAATGGGGGGACTAAGAAGGAAGGACGTGAGGACTAAGAAGGAAGGATGTGGGGACTGAGAAGGAAAGGCGGGGGGACTGAGAAGGAAGGATGTGGGGAAAGAGAAGGAAAGGCGTGGGGACTGAGAAGGAAGAATGTGGGGACTAAGAAGGAAGGACGTGGGGACTGAGAAGGAAGGATGTGGGGACTAAGAAGGAAGGAAGGACGTGGGGACTGAGAAGGAAGGATGTGGGGACTGAGAAGGAAGAATGGGGGACTGAGAAGGAAGGACGTGGGGACTAAGAAGGAAGGACGTGGGCGTGGGTAAACGTGGTGTGGGGGACGGTCGTTTCTAGCCTCGTTCTGTAAATCAAATTTTCTCCGTGACTGATTAAAACAGGCTTTCTAGACATCAACCCACCCACCCCTCCACCTCCACCTCCACCTCCACCCCACCCTTCAAACTCCCAGCCCCAGTCTCCTATCTCCTCTACTTTACAGCTTCCCATCTTCCCAGTCTATGGTTCAACGTGCCATGCCCCCCGCCCCCCCCACCCCACTCCCCGCCCCTCCCTTTCACCCTGTCCTCTCTCATCACCTCTGTCTACCCCTGACCTTGCCCCCTCCTCCCCCGAGAAGTCCAAGAGCTGGTGTGGGGCCTGGTCAATAATGTGGTGGTGTCTTCATGTCTTGGCCTTGATGGAGCGAAGGCGTTTGTCCATGGCCTGCACGTTTCCTCGGCGTTAAAACAAACTTCATCTGCTGGTCTTCGTTAAGCTTCCTATATGTAGGAAACGAACTTAACACTAATGTCATTGAAGTCCATTTGCCTCCACACGCACTCACGCACGCACGCACGCACGCTTATACGTACGCGCGCGCGCACACACACACACACACACATACACACACACACACGCACACACACACACACACACACACACACACACACACACACACTTCCCCTTCGTTCCCTTACCCCTCCTTCCTTACTCACCTTTTTTCCGGATGCCATCTCGATCCTCCAAATTTGAGCGAAATTACGTTCGTACCGATAGAAGGACAATTCTCACTGGCACTTGCCCCTTCCTCCACCCTCACAGCACCCTCCAACTTCTCCCTCCTTCCCATCTCACCCCCTCTCCTCCGCTCATCCCATTGCCCCTGACACTCCCCAACAGATGCTCCAGCTGGTGAAGTCCAACAATGGCAAGGAAATTGAGAGATTTCGGGAATTATGTAGCACGAAATATCTTTATATTAATATTTAGAAATTTAAAAAAAAATACACAAATGAAAAAAAGGGCTAGACCAAGTGTACGCAACGGGGTGTCTAATTCAACTTCTTACCATTTACAATCCATATACTTGCAATATTGCGTAAACAAGATTAAAGTTTTTATGGCTGCTGGTGAAAAGTGTTTGTTTTTTTTTTTTCCGCCCAATAATATTCGATCCTGGTTGCTTTTTCTTTCTTTTTTTTTTCTATTTTCTTTCTCTTTTCCCTTTTTTTTTCTCCCCCCCCCCCCCCCCTTTTTTTTTTTTTTGTTTGTGTGTTAGGGTTGTCGTTTTTTGGGGCAGGAGTGTTTGTTGATTTTTTTTGTTTTGTTTTGTTGGGTTTTTTTTTTTTTTAGGGGGTGGGGTGTTGGTCGGATGGTTTTTCCAAATACAGTGTCATTGCTGTTAACTTTTTGTTCTAGTCGAGAAGAGCTGTTGAATGTTTTGTTTTTTTTAACGTGTATTCTCACACCTCTCTGCGTTGTTTCCCTTAACTCCCATCCCTCACCCCCACACCCCATCCCATTTCCCATCTCACCCCTCCCCTAGCTCCATCCACTTTCCCGCCGTCCCCACTGCCCATTGTATGGACGAAGGCTGCAGAGCGGGACAGTGTCCAGTGAAGTACACGAACAGAGGCGGACAGACAAAGTGTGGAAGCTAAACCCCTCGACACCTCCACGCCAGCAGTGCTGAGACAAGCGAACCACTTCGCCTTCACGACGGCTATAAAACATGCAAGCCGGGAGCTGACAAGGGCCTCCCCCCCCTAAAAAGTGAATCAAATTATTGATTTAGCCAAGGAGAACGAAAAAAAAAAAAAACATCCTCGGCTGGAATAGACAAACAAAAAGAGCGCCTGCACAATTTTGCCAGCGAGTATTCTCAGAATTGATTGGCTTGCTGAAGGGGTAAAAGAATAATAATGAAAAAAGATAACAGAGAGAGAGAGAGAGAGAGAGAGAGAGAGAGAGATTACAGTGGAGTGGCGCGTGGAAATGTTGCGATGGATGCAGCGGAATTTGATCGTGGTAAACACAATTATTGAAAACAACAACCAGAAGAAAAAAAATAAAGTGGACCGGAAGAAAGATACGGATGGGGAAGACGGAAGGAGGAGGAGAAGGAGGAACAGGAGGTGACAGGACCAGCCATGAGGGGAACGCGTGGAACTGCTGTATGGGAGGCCGCTGATTGGCCGGCGTGTGGTCGGCCCGGTGATTCAAGTCTGATGATCGCCACGTCTACGGGGCTGCCGGTGGGAGGGAGGTGTGGGGGGGGGGTGATGGCTTTACTGCCTGGGGTCTGTCCTTTCCCGTCCGTCTCCTGAGGAGGCGCATGGCGGGGGGTGGGAGGGGGATGAGATGGGGTGGCTATAGTGCTTTGGGGTCTATCTTTATTATCCGTTCGTCTCCTCCCCGCTTTGCCTACTCCACGTACACTCCTACGTGAGTGTCGGAAGGGGCTGAGGGACAGTGGAATTGTTCCTCTTTCTAATTTTTTTTTTTGATTTAGTCTAAATTAATTTTGTCCACTTCTGCTCTCTCTCTCTCTCTCTCTCTCTCTCTCTCTCTCTCTCTCTCTCTCTCTCTCTCTCTCTCTCTCTCTCTCTCTCTCTCTCTCTCTCTCACACACACACACACACACACACACACACACACACACACACACGCACACAAACACACACACACACGCGCGCACACACACACACATACGCACACATACGCGGACACACACACACACACACACACACACACACACACACACACACACACACACACACACACCACGCACACACACACACACACGCACACACATACAAACACACACACACGCGCGCGCACACGTACGCGCGCATACACACACACACACACACACACACACACACACACACACACACACACACACACACAAATCCTGTCTGTCTCTTCTTCCTAGCTTTTACTATTGTGAACGATTTTGTTCAAGGGAAGAAAAAGACGATGGAATAAAAACCAGTCGACATGTCAAACGGTTCACTGACAGACTCCATGTGAAAGAAAAGCTTCACAGCCACACAGTATGTGAAAGGTTTTTACATAGGCAGACAGCAATTGAAAGGTTTCACACATTCAGACATGTCAAAGGTTTCACACAGTCAGACAGCATGTGAACGGTTTCACAACCAGACAACACGTAAAAGGTATTACAGCCAGACATGTGAAAGGTTTCACAGCCAGCCAGACAACATGTGAAAGGTTTCACAGCCAGACAACATGTTAAAGGATTCACAGCCAGACAAATTGTGGTTTCACAGCCAGACAACATGTGAAAGGATTCACAGCCAGACAACATGTGAAGGGCTTCACAGCCAGACAACATGTGAAAGATTTCACCACCGCCTAACAACATGTGAAAGATTTCACAGCCAGACAACATGTGAAAGATTTCACCGCCTAACAACATGTGAAAGGTTTCACAGCCAGACAACATGTGAACGGTTTCACAGCCAAACAACATGTGAAAGGTTTCACAGCCAGACATGTGAAAGGTTTCACAGCCAAACAGCATATGAAAGGATTCTCAGCCAGACAGCATGTGAAAGGTTTCACAGCCAGACAGCATGTGAAAGGTTTCACAGCCAAACAGCATGTGAGAGGATTCACAGCCAGACATGTGAAAGGTTTCACAGCCAGACAGCATGTGAAAGGTTTCATAGCCAAACATGTAAAAGATTTCACACACAGCCAGACAACATGTGAAAAATTTCACACAGCCAGACAAAATGTGAAAGGTTTCACACAGCCAGACAACATATGAAAGGTTTCATAGCCAGACAACATGTGAAAGGTTTCACAGCCAGACAACATGTGAAAGGTTTCACAGCCAGACAACATATGAAAGGTTTCACAGCCAGACAGCATATGAAAGGTTTCACAGCCAGACAACATATGAAAGGTTTCACAGCCAAGCAACATGTGAAAGGTTTCACAGCCATGCAACATATAAAAGGTTTCACAGCTAGACATGTGAAAGGTTTCACAGCTAGAAACATGTGAAAGGTTTCACAGCCATACAACATATGAAAGGTTTTACGGACAGACAACATGTGAAAGGTTTCGTGGCCAGACAGCATGTGAAAGGTTTTTACAGCCAGACAGCATGTGAAAGGTTTACAGCCAGACAGCATATGAAAGGTTTCACAGCCATACAACATGTGAAAGGTTTCACAGACAACATATGAAAGGTTTCACAGTCAGACAGCATGTGAAGGTTTCACGGCCAGACGGCATGTGAAAGGTTTCACGGACAACATGTGAAAGGTTTCACACATCCAGACAACATATGAACGGTTTCATAGCCAGAGAGCATGTGAAAGGTTTCACAGACAGACAACATATGAAAGGTTTTACCCATCCAGACAACATGTGAATGGTTTCACAGCCAGACAGCATGTGAAAGGTTTCACAGACAGACAACATGTGAAAGGTTTCACCCATCCAGACAACATGTGAAATGATTTCACAGCCAGACAGCATGTGAAAGGTTTCACCGACAGACAACACGTGAAATGTTTCACACATCCAGACAACATGCGAACGGTTTCACAACTAGACAGCATGTGAAAGGTTTCGCAGACAGACAACATAATTGTGAAAGGTTTCACAGCCAGACAACATGTGAAAGGTCTCACGGCCAGACAACATGTGAAAGTGTTCACAGCCAGACAACGCGTGAAAGGTTTCACACATCTAGACAACATGTGAACGGTTTCACAGCCAGACAGCATGTGAAATGTCTCATGATCGGTTCCACATGACATAGAAATAGAATATCCACTGTCTGAAACATGTCAATGTTTCATCGCTATTCTGGCTGCAGTGGGCGGCATGCCTACTGTCTCCGACTACCCCACGCCTCACCACGTGCCAGACTAGGCCGCCAGGTAGTCTGAACAATAGGCTTGCAACGTACACCCACACAAGCATATAAAGACAGACAAGCGAACATCCCACTTTGTTCTTCTTATCGAAACTTGCTGTCGG
>JADBJO010005309.1:122500-137500 GCA_016801955.1 Conus betulinus | reverse complement strand
CAGCAGTGGAGACAGTGCCGCCACCAGGTGACTGTGAGGAGAGAAAGTTCCTCATGTCCAGTGGTGAACATGATTATTTTCATCCTGTTTAAAGGAACATGTTCCAATCGCGAACGTTATCCGCTTTCTTCTTGGTTTGTGGATGAGACCATTTTTTGCTGCGATGAATTTGTGATGTTCTTCCTGGTTTATGGAAGATTACTCTTTTTTTCTTTCTTTTCGATCGTGAATATGATCGTTTTCTATCTAGTTGAAGGAAGATTACTGGTTTTTCAATGATGAACATTAACATTTTCTTCTTTGCTGTTGACGACTGTCAAGGTGGGGAGTGTGTGCGTTGGGGGAAGGAGGGGTGGTGATCAAAGAAAATGTCAGGATTGCAGGGGCAGGCAATTGAATTTGTCGAGAGTGCGGTTGTGTGAACACGTATTCCGTTTATAGTTGTAAGGCGCTTTGACATGTCGGAAAGTGCTATGAAAATATCCCACTGTCATCATCATCATCATCATCATCATCATCTTATTGACAGGTTTTTTTTTTAATGATGGTCATATCAATGTCTTCCTAGTTCGTGTGGAACATCAGTAATGATTAAATTGTTTATATCGTCATTTTGTTTATATAGAAAAAAAAGTATGATGAAAATCCGTCTGCATAGCTATGTAATGTTCATATGGAGGGGGCAAGAGATACAAGATAGCGGTCTCATGCGAACTTTCAGCAGGCTGACGTATTATTTTCTTTCTTTTTTCCTTTGTTAAGTCATTCTGATGGTGCCAGTCGTATGCTTGGAAGGTCTCCATCTTTCGGGATGGTGAATTATTCCGTTGGGACCAACAAGTACAAAATAGGTCTCCACCACTCCAGAATGCTGGTACTTGCTGGTACCAGCAGGTGCTGGACAGATCCGCGACGACTGGAAAGAGGGTATTCATGGGGTGTCAGCAGGGTGCTGGGTAGATCCCCGAGGTTCCAGGATAGTGAGTGGTACCAGTGGGTGCTGGACAGGTCTACAGCAACATGAGTTGTTGAGTGCCGTGCGCCGCTTCACCTGAGGGACGTGTTGATGCTTATCAACACTGTTTCTGAGAGCTACGCGTAACATACTACGAGGGCCCGAATCTATGCCCGTGCGGTAGAGAGAGAGAGAGAGAGAGAGAGAGAGAGAGAGAGAGAGAGAGAGAGAGAGAGAGATGTCTGTATTCATCTGATAATTAAGGACAACAAATATAAATACTATCCTAAATCCACATTTGTACATCAGACCTACTTCAGTTCTCACTTTTTACTATATCATTATATCCAGAGATGTTATACTCTGTCCACACACCGTTTAACTGTCTAGTGTATTTCCCTCTCTGTTTCTTTTTTTCAACCTTGATATCGTAGTATACCGCCGCCGAAAAAAAAAGAAAAAAAAAACTACAAAAAAAAAGAAGAAAAACCCTAAAAAACAGTCTTCTAGTTGTCATGTCAGAGGCATCTAATTACTGGCTCGTTTATGTAGTTTTGTGCTGAACAGAGGTGAACAGTACTAACAGTAGACACACCCCTTTGAACGTGCAATATGTACTGCCCACTGTTACTATTATGGGTTTTTTTTTCAGCCAAATCGGTTTATGGTTTGTCAGCTAAACTAGTTTGGGTTGGGAAAAAAAAAGAAAGAAAATCCATGATTTTCCAGGATTTTTTCCTCAGGCGTTACCACCGATCTGATAATCAGGCAGGAGAAGAGCGATTCACGTCTGCAGCGTAAGGTCTCAGATGTCACGGTGATCACATTTCCGTGGTGAGGGAAAGTGCTGTCTCTGCAAATGTCAATAGGGAACAGCCGTCATCGAGCCCGGCCCTGGACCTTTTATTGGCAGCGTATCATCGTACTGTCTTGATACACCTTCCTCCGCTTCTCTGTGTCTCTGTTCTCGTTGTCATCGTCTGATTGCAGGGACGTGGAGAGGGGAAATGGTCCAGATCCTGCAGTGACCGCTGACCATTCAACCGACTGGTGGTCTTGGCAACCCCACGGGTCACTCAGAGGACAGGCGCACCGCATCAGTGACGCGTGCATTGAGGACAAATGATGTTGTTATAACCTCACGTTCAGCTGCCAAGGCCTGGCCCTGACTGACCCTCCTAACACCCCCCCCCTCTCTCTCTCTCTCTCTCTCTCTCTCTCTCTCTCTCTCCTCTCTCCCATCCCCTGAGTTTGGACCTCCTCATCCGGCTCTGGTGTGGGCGGCTTCTTCCGGTCACCCAACAAAGACCGATAACTATGTCTAGGTCCCCTCAGAGGAAATGAGCCACTTTTAGAATATCGAGAGTGTTTTCGTCCACAATGGGACGAACAGGGTTGGGGGGTGGGGGGGGGGGGGGGGATTCAGTGTGAAGAGAAAAGATGGAAATACAGAGAAAGACAGCTATAGAGTATATAGAATAGAACGGGTGGCAGGTGGAAGTAGGGCCTTGGGGGGGAGACAGAAGGACGGGGGGGGGGGGGGGGGGGGGGGGGAAAGAAAGATTGAAAGAATGTCTTGTCTACGGCGGACTTCGAAGTTGCTTTTTCTACTTGCTGAGGACATTAGTGAGTCCTCCCCCTCCAGACCACGTCAGCTGTTTTGAAATCTTGTGCTTGCCTTAAAAATCTGCCGGCGCACGCTCACTCTCTCTCTCTCTCTCTCTCTCTCTCTCTCTATCTCTCTCTCTCTCTCTCTCTCTCCTCTTTCCGTTTGTTTGTTACTGTTCTCATCTCTGTGTCTCTTGCTTGTCTCTATCCCCACTCCCTCCTTCGTATTTTTCTGTCTGGTTCCACCCGAAACACCCCCCACCCCACCCCACCCCCCATCCCGCACACACACACACACACACACACACACACACACACACACACACACACACACACACACACACACACACACACACACACACACACACACACACACACACACACACACACACACACACACACACACACACACACACTTATGATCGATCTGAAACCGTCCCTGATTCTTTAAAAAGAAAAGAGAAAAAAACGACACGACACTGAGGAGAGAAGAAAGCTCAAGTGTGGAGCCAACAGATGGCGTCTCGGCGGGCCAAGAGTGGATCACTCCGAACTGCCCCAGTCTACCCTGTCAGTCCGAACGAGTTGCCCCAGCCTACCCTATCGACCGTGGGGGCGGACGACCCGGGGCGGACCGGTGTAGGGTAAACCGGGGATAGCCGCTAAACCCACAGCCATCAGTGCCTAGCTACGCTTCCCTCTCGCCACCCATGCATAGTTGATGAAGGGAATTAGTCGTGCGAGGGCCGGGACTGCAGCGTTTGGTCAGTTGCGGGCTCATACCAATATGTTCGGGAGGGGGGGGGGGGGGGGGGGGGGGGGGGAGGGGGGGGGGGGGGAGGAAGACACAGCATGGTAGTTACGCTTTCCTCAGCATTTTTTTTTTCATGTGGCACACGCCACAATTAAGATTTTGTATTTAAACCCTAAATAACCCATCAAAGCGGTTTGAAGCGTAGCATAAATCTGAGCCAAAAATTGATTTTAAAACTGATAATAATCATCAATGATACCCCCCCCCCCCAAAAAAAAAAAAAAAAAAAAAAAAAAAATCATTTAGCTTGCCGATAAAATCATTCACTGTCTAGAAATGAATGACCTATCCCATGTCTGACGTCACATTTCAGGCTTTCGCACACACCAGTGACCTTACCATTGCGCCAGGTGGTTTGCCCAAAATTGCCCCTTTCCTTTCATTTTAATCTGTCTGCTTGGAACCACCTGGTATGTATGAATCTTGCTGAGCATTTGACAGAAAAGAAGGTAAATCAGCTTCCACACACAATAAAAATTATCGAAACAATCAAATTGTGCCTATCTAAATACACTCGACTCCTTCAAAGCAAGGCCTCAGCGCAGTAATTGTTGGTGTGCAGCCACTCTCCCTTAAAGACGAGTACCATACAAAGTTGCTCGCCACGGAGTCTGGAAGAGGAGAGTTTAGGCTTAGGATAAGACGAGTCTGTTTTACAGCTGACTAGCAATGGATGTGGGGGCGTTGTCTACAGCGTTGAAGAACGCTGAAGTCATGGACATTGTATGACACCACTACTAACGCTAGGCGATGAGCGTATTGAAGAATTACTCAAACCAAAAGCCCAAATAATCAAGGGAACATCACACCCATCCTCCTTGATAGAAACTCTGTAAATGATGAGACCAACGTACTGTGATATGAGACCAACGTACTGTAAATGATCAGACCAACGTACTGTGATATCACACTAGCGGGATTCAGAGGCTGTGGAGGTCAAGTTGTTGATACACCAGGGTCTGTGCGGTGATCGGCTTGCTCAGTTATGCATGTGTTGTTACCCCCACTTTGAAGCCAACCTCGGTCAGTTATGTCCTGGTTTAAACGTCCACACACCGAAGATCATATGGGAGATATCCATCCAAGGACACTGGGAAGAAGGGTTGTCTTACGCTATCCCGATACCACCAGAATGGCAACACGTCAGGATGGCCATCAAAGAGGCCAGGTCTTATGGCTGGATGTTCTTTACTATACCGATGGACACAAGAGAAGACAACTCCACAGACTGCACACTACAAACACAGTTCATGAATAAAGGATTGGATACCGATTATACAGTCAGGGTTCGGTTGAGGTTCGGATCAGGGCTAGGATCAGAGTAGATTAGAGTTTGTGGTAGAGTTCGGGTCTGATCAGAGTTAGAGCTGGAGTCTTCTGGGCTTTTTTTTTCCAATCGAAGTTCCCATCACTAATGCCGAAACACGCTGCCCATGTCTTTGGACACTAGCGGGATTTTCAGTTCGCAAGTCTGGCTGCGAACTCCGGTCTCACGGGGCCTGCAGCCTTATAGGTGGAACTTTACATTTTTCCTAATACCGCATGGACGCCAGGCAGTAGCTCGAAAGCGCGCCCTGAGATCTCTCAAAAGGTCAGAATGTTTACGTCCCCACAGCGCAAATCATTGATCGTACAAGGAGCTATGAGAACAATGATTTACCCTCCGCCGTGCACATTCTATGTGCTTGTTTGCCAATGTACAAGAAAATTATTGTTGTCACTGCATGCTCTATTAGGAGATTTTCTAACAAAAAAAAAAGAATAGGACGTCAAGTTACACACACACACACACACACACACACACACACATACATGCATGCACGCGTGCACGCACGCACGCACGCACGCACGCACTCACACACACACACACACACACACACACACACACACACCGCACTCGCGCGCGCAGCCACAAACATAGCGCGAGAAACAAACAAACAAAAGCAGCAGGATTCCAAAACTCATAACAGACCAGCCCGCTTTTGAATCATATGTGGGTCATGTTTGGTCTGTCCCAGGCGCGCTTTTGGACTATCCAAAGGACGCACTGTCGATGTCGCGTTTTTCGGCCTGTTTGGGCTATCGGGTTGCCCATGTTCGGGAATCAGCTAATTCCAGATCCCTTTTACAAATGTGTATAGTCACCGCTTGGGGTCGCAAGCAGCAATGGTTTAACGTCTAATAGCTCTGTCTCAGCGTGGGAACACAAAGGAGTGGGAAAACAAAGGACTGGACGTGGCAAAACAAACGACTGGACGTAGAAAAAAACAAAGGACTAGACGTGGGAAAACGTGGCAAAACAAAGGACTGGACGTAGAAAAAAAAACCCAAAGGACTGGACGTGGGAAAACGTGGCAAAACAAAGGACTGGACGTAGAAAAAAACAAAGGACTAGAAATGGGAAACCAAAGGACTAGACGTGGGCAAACAAAAGGACTGAACTTGGGAAAACAAAGGTATAGACGGGGGAAAACAAAGGACTTGACGCAGCAAAATTCTGCAGACAAGACCGCTTTGATGAATGACTGAAAAAAAACACTGTAGGTTACGCCTTACTGTGGCGACAAGATGTCTCAGGAAGAATAGCCGGAATCACACACACACACACATACACACACGCGCGCGCGCGCGCGCGCACGCACACGCACGCACGCATGCACACACTCACACAGGCACGAACGCACGCACTCACACACACACGCACACACGCACGCACGCACGCACACATATGCGCCTTGTCCTATGGACAGCTTCATGACGGTGGATAGTAAAATGTACTGCAAATGAAAGACATTTATCTGCAGCAACACAATGGCTATCTTTGCTTGAGTAAAGTTAGATCACGACGTACAGCGTTCGGAGGTATGGTCTCTTTGTTCTGTGTGCTGTATTGTCATTTGTGGTAGGCCATTCGGTGTCGTAAGCAGCGGTCGTTTTGGAGTTACGGGCGTGAAAATATTTCATCGTCGTGGGAGGGAGCAAGAGTCACCCTACTTGTTCGTTTTTTACTGTTTAAAATACACACGTTTATGAAGATGCTGAAAAACATTCAACTACGCCATGGACGAGAAAAATATGTCAGGGAGGAAAAGAAAGAGAGGACGCCAGGGGAAAGTGGGGAGGGGGGGGGGGGGGGGGGGGGGGGCTACGCGTTCACTTTGTTGAGGATTTTGACTCTTAGCATTTCTGGTTTGTTTCTTGTTCGTTGTCTTTTTTTTTTTTCTTTGAGTGTTACTTGTTCTTTGAAAAGCTATAAACATCGTGTTCTCTCTCTCTCTCTCTCTCTCTCTCTCTCTCTCTCTCTCACATGAACGGAAAGTGACGAGTGTCAGTTGCCCCACATCTGTCTATATCCTCGGTGAAGGGAAAGGAGGGTAGGGTGGGATTTAGGTGTAACTCACAGAATTGATTGGCTTTGAGAGCGGAAAGGGGCAGCAGAAATGAAGTCAGGGACGACAGAAACAAAGAGTTGACGGGGACGGGAAGACGGAGAGAGGTGAGGAGGAGGGGTGGGGGTGGCGGTCGGTGTTGGGGGGGTGCTGATCAATGACGTACAGCAGCAAGGGGCCGCCATGTCCCGGGGAGAAGCCGCTGATCGGTTAAGCCGATCCTGGGTGTCATGCGCCCGGCCCCCTTATCAGGCCCCTCCGCCATCTTGGCAAGATGTATGATCCCCCAGGGGTTGTCCATCACGGCGGTTATCGCTGGCCTCTCCTCTTTTGTTTGCCGCTTAGATACACCCGCCAACATTACCTAGCCGCCTGCGCTCCTTACCTCCCCTGGCCCGGCCTTCGCAGCCTGTTTCGCCTGAGTAGCGGCTCATCAGTGGCCGTTTATCTCCTCTGGCCTGGTGTGGATCAGAACGGTGGAGGAGAAGTGTCGTGAAGAATGCGGTGTGGTTAATTTTAAGACGGGCATGTTATCTGCCAGGGAAGTGGCAGAGTTTGGGGGGGGGGGGGGGGGGGGGGGGGAATCTGTTGCTCGACAAGCAAAGAGTGGATTTGAATTGATGTGTTTTCTAGGCTATGCTCATAGTGTGTGTTAGTTCAGAAAAGTTTAACTACCCACAGAAAATCCATGTATGCTACACTACATGTGAACAACGACGCAGTAATCCATGTAAAACGCGGATAATCAATACCGTAAACTATACACCATGTAAGCAATGAACTTGTAGAATTAAACCAGGTCCACAATGAACCTTGTTAACTATGAACCATGTACAAAGATTATACGCTGCCTGGTGTAACTTGTCTATGCTGATCTCTGTGCTGTCTTGCAGTCACATGTTGGATCGTTCATGGTGTGTGTGTCTGTGTCTGTGTTTCTGCGTCTCTGTGTGTGTTTGTGTGTGAGCGAGCTAGCAAAAGGGAGATAGACAGACAGACAGACAGACAGACAGACGGACAGACACAGGGGGACAGAAAGTCACTGGCTTACTGATAGTTTAACGTTAATAACTGTAATGACATGGCATTCGGGTTTATCACCGATTAAAGAAATCCAATCCCATTACCGTGTGTAGCAACATAACATCAAAACATCCATTCCACCTTCTTCATGCACTCTTTCACGCTTCAGCTCATTTTACGGAAATATACACTAGTCATGAGATCAAGACCGAAAAAAAATGTTTTGCAAGAAATTGTAGTCGTTAGACTTTTTTACACTCGGCGACGAGAGAGAGAGAGAGAGAGAGAGAGAGAGAGAGAGAGAGAGAGAGAGAGACAGACAGACAGACAGACAGACAGACAGACATAGAGAGACAGACAGACAGACATAGACAGACAGACAGACAGACACTCAGAGAGAGAGAGAGAGAGAATATAACGCACGGAACGCATAATCCAGTCTTGCACAGTTCACGTAATGCACAACATTTTACGCAGTACTTGGAACTTGGCAACGACAAAGTTACCCTCTGATTCAAAGTTTTTCTCCGGAAAGAGTATTCTCTTCATCCTTAATAGAAATAAGGTAAATGTTGATAGAGTGGATTTTTTTAACGGAAAACAAGTTGAATAAAAAAAAAAAAAATAAGAATCGAAAACAGAAAAACTAGGTTGCTTAACTTTCTCTTTGCCAAGTTTACGCATTGCCCGAAAGTTTGAACAGTCCATGAACTGGGCAAGGACATGGATTACGCGTAGCACGTGCATCATGTACACACCGTGTGCATCCCGGTAGCGAATAATCGAATCGACGAGGTGCAGGGAGACACGTCACGTGATGGAACTAACAACCCGTCCCTTGGGGAGGAGACTCGGAGGAGGCAGAGAGGATGGGGTTGGGGTGAAGGGGAGGGGGGAGGTAAGGGCACACCGAAGGGGAAGGGAAAGAAGATGAACTCCTTTTTATAGACAACGGGACAGACAGTTCAGTGCGATCTATCGCTTCCCATCAGTCTTCAAACTTCCCTCCCCTACCCCCGTTGCACCGTCCAGCCGCCTCTGTATTCCTCCGTCTCCCTTTCGTCTTCTCCAGCCTTATCTCTCTCCCTCCCTTTCCTCTCCTCCCCCTCTCTCTCTCTCTCTCTCTCTCTCTCTCTCTCTCTCTCTCTCTCTCTCTCTCTCTCTCTCACACACACACACACACACACACACACACAGTCTCTCTCTCCCACTCACTCATTCACTCACACACACACACACACACACACACACACTGTCTCTCTCTCCACACTCACTCATTCACACACACACACACACACACACACACACACACACACACACACACACACACTGTCTCTCTCTCTCTCACTCACTCACTCTCTCTCTCTCTCTCTCTCTCTCTCTCTCTCTCTCTCTCTCTCTCACTCACACACACACACACACACACACACACACACACACACACACACACACACTCAAACCATACACACCACAGCTCTGTGTAAAGCTATACCCCCTCTCCTCTCTCCTCGCAATCTCGTCTCGGCGACCTCCCCCCCCCCCCCCCACCCCCCCCCCCCCCCCCCCCCCCCCCCCCCCAACATCCCCGGCCCTCCCTTTTCCTTGATCCTGCTCCTTGTGTATATCTGTGTGTCCAACGACCTCTGAGCGGATTCCAATCGGCTTGAGGAGAGTCCGGCAAAAAGATGTGTTCATTCCCTGCCCTGCTTGTGATGCAGTCCGTCTGATAGTGTGTCCGGACTGCGTATTCCGGCACCTTCTTGTCGTATGTGTACCGCAGACTGTCGATCCTGTTCGAGCGGTGTCTGTTGTGGCCGAACATCGGACACAGTCCCAGTAGGAATGCTCAAAGGTCCGATTGAGTCGATCAAGAAGACGTCAAATGTCCGATTTTTTTTTTTCAAACTGAAGCAGAAGCCAGGTCCGATTACTACTCGCTGTGAACGGATATGCCGATGTCTGTTTATTATACCAGGGACATCTTGGTTTTAGACACGGTTATCACTTGTTAATTCGCGCCAGTTGAGAACCCGTACATCTTGCTTCCTCTAGCCACGCCTTTCTCACTGGAACTATTGGCGAATGTGAAGGGAGATAACTGCGATTGCGACGATCAGTGCGACTTCGGTGTTGATGGTAATGATCAGTAAATGAAAGCAGACTGCAGCGTATTTCCATGCCCATTCCTGCTTTAAGCATGGGGGTTTTTTGTGGTTTTTTTTATGAACTGGCCTGCTACTTACCAAGCACAATTTGATTAACGCGAAGTACCAGTGATGGCAAATGAAAGTTGGAAGTGTCTCGCCTCAGCAACAGGCCGTGGAGTTCACTGCATGTTACCATCTCATGAATTTATGTCTGCCGTTTCTCGCTGTCTCTGTCTCTGTCACTCTGTGTGTGTGTGTGTGTGTGTGTGAGAGAGAGAGAGAGAGAGAGAGAGAGAGAGAGAGAGAGAGAGAGACCGGACGCTCACGCTCACGCTTCGCTCCGTCAGTGTTTTGATGTAGAGCGTACAAGCCATCGAACCAGCCATGCATTCTAGGGGGCTATTCAGAACACTTTGCCCCCTTGGTGCCTCAGCCCTGCAAGCCGGTCCTTTCTTGCTCAGTTCATGCATGCAGTCAGTCAGTCAGTCAGTCAGTCTGTCTGTCTGTCTGGCAGCCTGTCTGTCTCCGTCCTGTTCCAGCAAGGCCCCCTTCTCCCAGAGGCCGCCGACCTTGGCTAGGTCTGTGGGACAGTAATGGTCGGCACGGGACCCCTCTCTCTGTACTGTCTGTCGCTGACTGCGCGCCCAGCCATATTTTCTGCCACTCTCCAGTACAGAGAATTACCATCGAACAACTTTTCAAACTTCTTGCCCTCGGGCTCCCCCCCCCCCCCCCCCCCATCCCTCCACTCCACCCTCCTCTTCCTCCCCTCTTCTGATTCTCCTTCCTCCCCCCCTCCTCCATCCTCTCCCGCTCCTCCCGTCCCACCCCTTCCGTTTCTCCTCCCTTACACAAGCTTTGCAATCCAATCAGTCAAAGGCAATTCACACGCCCCAACACAAACCAAGCATAACGCGGCAAAGCACCAACCCAACCCGATGTAACACAGCACAGCACAGTTCTGAAGCTTCCAGCTCAGCTGAGTAGCAGTGTGTAAGTCCATGAAGTAAAGTTGTTCTGACATGAAAATGTGAGCTAAAGCAATAAACTAACATGAAAAGAGGGGGAGCAATACAGTCTGTCGTGGTTTGTCTTTACGGACGATTTAGTGCTGCAGTACACACACACACACACACACACACACACACACACACACACACAAAGGAACCAGAAAGAAGTTCCCGTCACTTAGTGAAGAATTCAGACCGACGTAAACTCGATGAACCGATTTGGAACACAATCTAGTCACTAAGAGGACGAAAGGAAGGGGGGGTGGAGTGAGTCTGGAGGGAGGAAGGATGGGTGGGTAGGTGGGTGGTGGCGGGGGGGGGGGGGGGGGGTAGGTAGGCAGACTCAAAGGCCACACTAATGAACTTAGAGAGAAAACCCCAACGGACTGCTGAGACAAGGTAATGACGGAAGATTTTGAGAGGAAGTGACAGACCAATTGATGGCGGAAAGACACTGAGAGGAAGTGGCAGACCAATGAATGGCGGAAAGACATTGAGGGGAGTGCAGACCAATTGATGGCGGAAAGATATTGAGGGGAAGTGGCAGACCAATTGATGGCGGAAAGACATTGAGGGGAAGTGGCAGACCAATCGATGGCGGAAAGACATTGAGGGGAGTGGCAGACCAATTGATGGCGGAAAGATATTGAGGGGAAGTGGCAGACCAATCGATGGCGGAAAGACATTGAGGGGAAGTAACAGACCAATCGATGGCGGAAAGACATTGAGGGGAAGTGGCAGACCAATTGATGGCGGAAAGATATTGAGGGGAAGTAACAAGACCACCAATGATGGCGGAAAGACATTGAGGGGAAGTAACAGACCAATTGATGGCGGAAAGACATTGAGGGGAAGTGGCAGACCAATCGATGGCGGAAAGACATTGAGGGGAAGTGTGGCAGACCAATCGATGGCGGAAAGACATTGAGGGGAGTGGCAGACCAATGAATGGCGGAAAGACATTGAGGGGAGTGGCAGACCAATTGATGGCGGAAAGACATTGAGGGGAAGTGGCAGACCAATCGATGGCGGAAAGACATTGAGGGGAAGTAACAGACCAATCGATGGCGGAAAGACATTGAGGGGAAGTGGCAGACCAATTGATGGCGGAAAGACATTGAGGGGAGTGGCAGACCAATTGATGGCGGAAAGACATTGAGGGGAAGTGGCAGACCAATTGATGGCGGAAAAACATGAGGGGAGTGGCAGACCAATTGATGGCGGAAAGACATCGAGGGGAGTGGCAGACCAATTGATGGCGGAAAGACATCGAGGGGAGTGGCAGACCAATTGATGGCGGAAAGACATTGAGGGGAGTGGCAGACCAATCGATGACGGAAAGACATTGAGGGGAGTGGCAGACCAATCGATGACGGAAAGACATTGAGGGGAGTGGCAGACCAATTGATGGCGGAAAGACATTGAGGGGAGTGGCAGACCAATTGATGGTGGAAAGACATTGAGAGGAAGTGGCAGACCAGTTTGATGGCTGGAAGACGTTGAGGGGAAGTGGCAGATCAACTGACGGTGAACAGACATAAAGGGAAAGTGACTTATTAACTGACGGTGAACAGACATAAAGGGAAAGTGACTTATTAACTGACGGTGAACAGACATAAAGGGAAAGTGACTTATTAACTGACGGTGAAAAGACATAAAGGGAAAGTGACTTATTAACTGACGGTGAAAGACATAAAGGGAAAGTGACTTATTAACTGACGGTGAACAGACATAAAGGGAAGTGACTTATTAACTGACGGTGAACAGACATAAAGGGAAAGTGACTTATTAACTGACGGTGAACAGACATAAAGGGAAAGTGACTTATTAACTGACGGTGAAAGACATAAAGGGAAAGTGACTTATTAGCTGACGGTGAAAGACATAAAGGGAAAGTGACTTATTAACTGACGGTGAACAGACATAAAGGGAAAGTGACTTATTAACTGACGGTGAACAGACATAAAGGGAAAGTGACTTATTAACTGACGGAAAGACATAAAGGGAAAGTGACTTATTAACTGACGGTGAAAGACATAAAGGGAAAGTGACTTATTAACTGACGGTGAAAGATATAAAGGGAAAGTGACTTATTAACTGACGTGTGAAAAGACATAAAGGGAAAGTGACTTATTAACTGACGGTGAAAGACATAAAGGGAAGTGACTTATTAACTGACGGTGAAAAGACATAAAGGGAAAGCAGCAGATTATCTGACTTTGGAAAGACATAGAAGTGAAGTGGCCGATTAACTGACGATGGAAAGACACAGGGAAAGTGACAGATTAACTGACTTTGAAAAGATGTAGAAGTTAAGCGGCAGATGAACTGACGATGGAAAGACATACAGGGAAAGTGACAGATTAACTGGCTTCGAAAAGACATAGAAGTGAAGTGGCAGACTGACTGATGAGGTAAAGACATAAAGGGAAAGTAAGAGATTAACTGACTTTGAAAAGACAAAGAGGGGAAAATGACAGATGAACTGACTTGGAAAAGACGCAGAGGAGAAGTGGCAGATTAACGACGGCGGAAAGACATCGAGGGAAAATGGCAGATTAACGGTTGCAGAGACGGGCAGTTCCGGAAGGGAGCGAACTCCCAGCTTCCAGAAAGGAGGCCAGGTAGAAGGGAGAGAAGGGAGAGAGAAGAGGTGGATAAATTGGGTGGGGACTCCGGGGGATTGCCGAATCGATTTTTCGCCTTATTTTTACTTGACGCTAAACAATGAATTAAACAAAATGGGAGAACGCGCGGCCGCGCGCATTCGCCTATGCGTAACGCAGGTACATCTGCATGCATGACATGTAATACAGAAAACGGATGAAAACGGGCAACCCCACTGCCGAAAAATCATCTTTACTCTTTCTCTCTCTCTCTCTCTCTCTCTCTCTCCTCTCTCTCTCTCTCTCTCTCTCTCTCTCTCTCTCTCTCCTCACTTTTATCTAGGGGAGAGAACTGGAGGTGCGAGGAGACGGCAGCGTGGAGGGAAGTGGTGGGTCGCAGGGACGACCTCGTGGGACTGCTGCAACAGCGTCCCACATCACCAGCAGAGAGCTTCTTGCAGTTGTTGCAGGGGAAGAGCAGGAAGGGGTAAGGATGGGGCGGGGGGTAGGTGGACCCGGAAGAGTTGCGGATTGAAGATGGGGTGGGGGTAGAGATTGGAGACGGGAGTGGTGGAGGGGGGGTAGGGGGGGGAAACAATCCAATCCAGCAGCTCATTTGTGCCGCCGAGTCTGGCGCCTGCACGCTTCGCTTCCCTCACAATTCGCGGCCCTTCTTCCCTCCACTCCACTCCGCCTCTAGCTCATCTCTCCCCCTCTCCCCCCCCCCCCCCCCCCCCCCCCCCCCCCACACCGCACAGTCCCCCCCCCCCCCTCACTTCCCCTCTCCATCTCAGTTCATTCACACACACACACACACACACACACACACACACACACACACACACACACACACACACACACACACACACACACACACACACACACACACACACACACCACCTCTTGTTCCGTAGGTAGCTTGCTACATCTTTCGACCTTTTTCTTGGACAGACATTTTCTTCTTCCATTTCCAACCGGCTTTTCTTTCTTCTTTCTTTCTTCTTTCTTTCTCTTTCTTTCTTTCTTTCTTTTTTTTTTTTTTTTTTCAAGAGCAGAGCTCCGGATGACAAGATAAATGAAATTACCGGCTGGTGGCCTCGGCACAACTCCGCTCTTCCTTCCTGTGGGCCGGGCACTGCGCCTTGATTTGGTTGCGTGTCCACCGAGCTGGGGGGGAAGGTGGAGGAGAATAAGGGCTAGGAGGTGTTTGGGGGGGGGGGGAGCGAAAAAGGGGAGGATGGGGAAGGGGGTGGGGGCGCGGAGGAATCGTCAGCAGCAAACTGAATTAGTGACTGCTGGCTTAACCAATTAGGATCACACCCGGGCTTTGGGCCTGTGGCGTGGTGGTGAGGAAGCGGGCAGGATCACAACGTGCTTGTGGAGGCGACAGAGCGAGAATGGGCAGCTTCGGTGCCACAGAATGTGCTGAAATACTTCCCTTCCTTCCT
>JADBJO010005309.1:115000-117500 GCA_016801955.1 Conus betulinus | reverse complement strand
GTCTGTCTGTCTCTCTCTCTCTCTCTCTCTCTCTCTCTCTCTCTCTCCTCTCTCTCTCTCTCTCTCTCCGACTTTAACTCGTTTTTTCACAAGGTAATACAGATCAACACTACCAAAGACAGACGCTAGATTTCCAGACCTCCCCCGGCGTCCGCCCCGTCCAGTCCCGCCGTCCCCATCATGCAAATACACAACACGCCGGGACAAAACTGTACGGGATGTGATCCCACGTGACAGCTGACGTCAGGGGAGACGTCGGGCCGAGCATGCGCGGTGTCCCGTGTGTTTGGTGACGTCAGCTCCGCTGACCAAAGTGCGAATGACGGCGACGGTCAGTAAAGGCAGTCTTGGTGTTCTGGTCACGTGGGCTGTCGGGTTCGTTCTGTTGGGAGGTCTTCGGAGAAACGAAGGACGTTTGCTTCGTGGTACAACTGGGGAATGAAATACCCGCGGCTGTTCCCACTGATCGCAAGGACACTTGCAAACCTGACATATATGTTAATGTTTTTAGAGAGAGAGAGAGAGAGAGAGAGAGAGAGAAAGAGCGAGAGAGAGAGAGAGAGAGAGGGAGATGGGGGGAGAGGGTGGGGGGGGGGGGAAGGAGAGTTGAAGCTTAAACAATGTATCTAAACCAAACCCTACCCCTTTAAAATCCACCTCATCTTTCAGACCAACCAGATATGTATTGGTTCCATTGACCCTTACTTTAATCCTATCTTTACAGAAGCTACTCCTAACTCTGCTTCTGACCATAAGTACTTGTAATCCTTACCCTAACCAGGAATGTTTTGAAATGAGACGTATCGACTATCCCATTCTTATAGATTACCCTAACCCTGCTTCAAACCCCTTGCGTTGCCGGTCCAACTTTTAACCCAAAGCCTACTAACTAACCGAAAGAGATCAACGTTTCTCACCTGATCTAAGAGTTTTACGGACGAAAGATTTTTAAATTGAATTTCTGGTGTGTTTTAAAAAGATGTATTTTAAATGTCTTATGCCGTGACAGCCCTGATGTGGGCCCTTTACGGTCGGCTGGTCTGTAAGCAACATTCTCTCTCTCTCTCTCTCCACTCTCTCTGCTCTCTCTCTCTCCTCTCTCTCTCTCTCTCTCTCTCTCTCTCTCTCTCTCTCTCTCTGTGTGTGTGTGTGTGTGTGTGTGTGTGTGTGTGTGTGTGTGTGTGTTATTAACCCCAACCCTATCCCCTCTTAAAACCATTATTTCTACTTCCAACCTCTGTGTGTGTGTGTGTGTGTGTGTGTGTGTGTGTGTGTGTGTGTGTGTGTGTGTTGTGGTATTATTACCCCAACCCTATCCCCTCTTAAAACCATTATTTCTACTTCCAACCTCAACATTAAGCTTAACCTACGAAGTAACGAATCTGGAACGTACGGACCATACAAGGCATCAAACGTTGCGATTTTTTATGGAACCGATGCCGAAAAAAAAAAAAACAAAAAAAAAAACATAAAACTCCTTGCCTTGGATTCCAAACAAAAACCAGGTAAAATTGGATCTGATGGACGACTCATTCTATGCGGCAATCGAGCAGTGCAGTGCAAGGGGCGAAACCTGTGGCAGTTTGCTGTGGGCGTCTGGATGGCTGAGATGCTTTCAAGGAAACGGCTTCCGACTGCCCCATTGTTGGGGCCCGTGTTTTTGCCACCTCTCTGGAAATCCACATCTGATCGATGTTTGCTGGGCTGCCGCTGTGCCCAGCGCTCTCACGGCCTGTCTTCAAGATGTCGGCCGTTCGTCCTCTGTCTCATTCGTGTCTCTCTGTGTCTCTCTGTCCCTGTCTCTGTCCACTCGTTCACTGTCTCTACCTCTCCTGTCTCTCTCTCTCTCGCGTCTTCTCTCTCTCCTCATCTCTCTCTCCTGTCTCTCTGTCCTGGTCTCTCTCTCTCTCCCCTCTCCTCCTCTCTCCTCTCTCTCCTCTCTCCTCTCTCCCTCTCCTCCTCTCTCTCCGCTCTCGGCTCTCTCCTCTCTCTCTCTCTGTCTGAGTCTGTACTGGTCTCTTCTCTCTCTCCTCTCTGTCTCCTCTCCTCCTCTCTCCTCTCTCTCCTCTCTCTCCTGCCTCTCTCCGCCGCTCTCCGCTCCCCACTTCTTCTCCCCTCCTCTCGTCTTCTCTCTTTCTCCCCTCTCTCCCTTCTCCATCTCCTCTTTTAGGTCTCTTTCGTCTCTTCCCCTCTTTCTTCTTTCTTCTCTCGCTCTCCTCGTCTCTCTCCTTAGGGTCTTTCTCGCCATCTCCTCCCTCTGCCTCTCTCCTCCTCTCTTCCCTCACTTCTCTCTCTCTCTCTCCCTCGTCTCCGGTCAAGAGCTCTCTCCTCCTCTTCGGCTCTCTGAGTTTGCGTGTGTGTGTGTGTGTGTGTTGTGTGTTGTGTGTGTGTATGCGTGTGTGCGTGAGTGTGTGTATGCTTGTGTGTGTGCGTGCTTTTATGTGTGTGTTTGTGTGTTTCTTTACGTCTGTCTGTGTGCGTTTTATGTGTTTTTCTGCAG
>JADBJO010005309.1:107500-112500 GCA_016801955.1 Conus betulinus | reverse complement strand
ACAACTAGTGGCCAAACATTGCCACGACACAGAACAGACAATTAGTGGCCAAACATTGCCACGACACAGTGCAGACAAACTAGTGGCCAAACATTGCCACGACACAGACCAGACAACTAGTGGCCAAACTTTGCCACGACACAGAACAGACAACTAGTGGCCAAACATTGCCACGACATAGTGCAGACAACTAGTGGCCAAACATTGCCGACGACACAGTGCAGACAACTAGTGGCCAAACATTGCCACGACACAGTGCAGACAACTAGTGGCCAAACAATCCCACGACACAGAGAAGCCAATGTGTCAGCAAGACAATGACCGTGGTGTCTGTCCTTCCTCCTCCTGGTCCTCCCTGTGTCTTGCCAACCTTTGTGGAGGCCGCGCCGAGGGTCCCGCGCCACGGAGACGGTCCGATCCCTGCTTGGATAATGCGCTGTCAGCGCCAATGGGCTCTGGAGAAATCTATCACTCTTCGATCGCTGCTTGCCCGAGAGCCGTCCTCCCCGCTCCTGTCAAACGGGTTCTGCCCTCCCTCTCCTCCGCCACACTCCCTCAAGCACCCCTTCGCTCTTTCTAACCCCACTCCCTCCCTCTAACCCTACCCTTTCCACTCTTCCTTTCTTCATTCTCCCGTCTTTCTTTCAGTGCTCGGTCTGAACCGTCGTTCGTGGTTATGGGAGGTTTCTGGTTTGAAAAGGCCCGTGATGTGTTTATTTTCTTCGTGTAAAGATCGGACATTTTGTTTCGCATGCATTGAAAGGATACTTTTGTGTGGTATCAGTAAATATCTCGGCGTTTTGTGATATTGATGATAATGACGTCATAAACGTCAGCATATCATCCACCGTGACTATGAGCAGCCTCTGATAATCGTATCTTGCATTCCGCTTTGACGTCACACCCGTCATTAATAACGAGGTTTTGAAATCAGTAATTATGACTATTTGGCATGCGCATAAGACATTGTTCATTAGCATTATGTTTTACTTCGAACGTATTCTTTCCGAAAGAGTGGTCGTTGTTCTTTACACCTCTGAACCTATTACTCTGTGTGTGTGTGTGTGTGTGTGTGTGTGTGTGTGTGTGTGTGTGTGTGTGTGTGTAAGTGTGTAACCGTGTGTCCGCAGTTGCATGTGCATGTATGTGTATGAGTGCATGTGTACGCTTGTGTGTGCATATGTTTACTTTTCTAATCGTCTGCGCTTCCATCAAATTAACTGAATTTCTTTTAAGTTGCATTTGACACCAATGAAATTTGAATTACTACCCATACCACAAAGTATTTTCCAATGTGGTTGTCTTTGTTCGAAGATAGAAGATGTCACGGAAAAAAGCCTAAACTAAAAAGATTTCCCTACAATCAAATTGGGGGATTTGGGGGGGCTAATAGATTATGACCCACTTATTGGAACAGTAGCGTAACGTGTAAACATCGCCAGAAATGTTTTCCCGTGTTTAGGAACTCGAGAGCTGATCAGGCTGCTGACGTTTCCCGGTAAATTCACAGCGTAGAGGGGCGACAGCTCACTGTTTCCTGCAACCATTTCTATTTCCTCAACACTGTGTTGGATACTGGCTAAATTTTTGCCGTGTTTTGTTTTTTTCGGTGTTGTATACAAGCAGAAAGAAGATGCACGGAGCGTTAGTAATAATCCGCAGTTTATGGTGCGCGGGGGGTCACAACAGGCAGAGTAAACATATTCCATAATGATCAACAGTGGCTGTTTAACAGGGACACAGTGACACAGAATTATACACCACTGAACCTGGCATGTTGTGGTGGGTGGGTTCTCATCTTATGCGCCGACCGAGCCATTTTTTTTTTTTTTTTTTTTTTTTTTTGACGTATTGATATTATATGTTTATCATGTGCTTGTTGTCTTGTTCTTGGAGGTGTTCGTGTCCATTCCATCTTGTTTTTGTAGGTATTCATTCCTTACCGTCTTGTTCTTGTGGTATTCATATGCGTGCTGTCTTGTTCTTATAAATACTCATGTACGTACTGTCTTGTTCTTATGAATAGTCTTTTACGTATTGATATTACATGTTTATCATATGCTTGTTGTCTTGTTCTTGTTGGTCTTCGTGTGCTTTTCATCTTGTTTTAGTAGGTATTCATTCCTTATCGTCGTGTTCTTTGTGGTATTAATGTGCGCACTGTCTTGTTCTTTATAAATACGCGTGTGCTTGCTGTCTTGTTATTATAAATACGCATGTGTTCACCGTCTTGTTCTTGTAGGTACTCATTTTATTTGCTGTCTTGTTCTGGTACGTAGTCATGATTATGTGCTGATCGTTTCTCTTGTACGTGCTCATGTGACTCCCGTTTAATATAATTCATGAACGCCCCATTATGATCGTAAAGATTCCAGCGTTACTTACAGCATCAGACAGAGCAGTGGCACTCAACGAGTGGCCCACGAGTTTCTGCCTCCTCCCGCGCTCCCCGCAGTTCTTCTCTCCTTGATCTAACCTCTCACCCCCCGTTTTTGCCTCTCCCTTTCTCTGTTTTTCCTGACCGTAAATCGATTCTGCGGATGCTCTAGGTGATCTTTTGCTGTTGTGCGGCTATCTCTCTTTCTACACAAGATACAGTTCAAGCCTTGATAAAGTCAATTTTGGGTTTAACTCGGAGAAAGTTTTGATTTTTTTTTTTTTTTTGTGATTGGTTGTGTGGTATTTCTGTTGGAGAGGTTAGATTGTTCTGAGAGGGTGGTTGGCTACTTTTTTCTCTGTCTCTTCTGTGATGTTAAGAACTACATAGAAACAAGCGACAGTGGGCTGTTTGCTCAGTCTAGTGGCGTGTCGCCAACACTGCTTGCAGTTGTCCCCTGGACTGGTATCTGTCAGGGTGGTGATTTGACTTTGCCTTGGAGTGTCCAACCCCATCCCCACCAAAACCCACCCAGCCAGCTGTCCTCTCTCTCTCTCTCTCTCTCTCTCTCTCTCTCTTCTCTTCTCGTGCTCTCTCTCTCTTTTCTTTTCCCTGCTCCCCCTCCCCTCCCTACCCCCATCTCTCTCTTCCCCTCTCCCTACGTCTCTCTCCCACACCCTCTCTCTATCTCTTCTTTCTTTTTATCTTTCCGTTCCCCCTCCCTCCCTCCCTTCCTCGCCCTCTCTTTTCCCTCACACGTCCCTCTCTGTCTCTGTCACTCTGTGTGGGTGTCACACACAACTCTCTCTCTCTCTCTCTCTCTCTCTCTCTCTCTCTCTCTCTCTCTCTCTCTCTAATCCCCTCTCTCCCTCCCTTCCTCTTCCCTTTCTCTCTTCCCTCTCCCTCCCTATCTCTCTCCTTTTCTCTAGTTCTCTCTCTCTCTCTCTCTCTCTCTCTCTCTCTCTCTCTCTCTCTCTCTCTCTCTCTCTCTCTTCTACTCTCCTCCCCTCTTCATCTCTCTCTCTCTCTACCCCTCTCTCACTCTCTCTCGCTCTCCCCCCCCCCACCCCTGCCTTTCTCTCTATGTTTCTCTATTTCTCTCTTCCCCTCCCCCCTCTCTCTCTCTCTCTCTCTCTCTCTCTCTCTCTCTCTCTCTCTCTCTCTCTCTCTCTCTCTCTCTCTCTCTCTCTCTCTCCACGGACAGTTCTGTCACGTCCCCTGCCCTATACAATGCTGATGATGGCCCTCCCTTTGCGGCCCCACATGTCAATCTTGAAGGTTCTGCACCAACGCTCCCGGCGCAGAGCTCATGGATACAAGGGAGAGAGAGAGAGGAGAGGAGAGAGAGAGAGAGAGGAGAGGAGAGAGAGAGAAGACAGACAGAGAGAGAGAGAGAGAGACGAGAGAGCGACAGACAGACAGAGGAGAGAGAGAGAGAGACGGGCAGCGAGAGGAGACAGACAGAGAGACAGGCAGGAAGATAGAGGACGGGCGAAGTGAAGGATTGGAGACAGACGACAGAGAGAGAGGAAGGAGAGAAGAGCTAGAGAGGACACAGAGAGGAGAAGAGAGAGGGGAGGGGGGGGGGGGGGACAAAGACATAAAAGAGAGAGAGAGTCAGAGTCAGACAGAGACAGACAGAGAGAGAAGGAAGGGAGACAAACAGGACTGAGACTGAGGGAGAGAGAGAGAGGGACGGGGAGGGGGAGAAAGAGAGGAACCGTGAGAGAGAGAGAGAGAGAGGAGAGAGAGAGACCCTGTGTTGATGTGCTGGTGAAAAAAAACACAGGAAACTAATGGCTGCATACGAGTAAATGGAATCAAGTGGAGAACAATGGGCGATGTTTTACAGGAGAAAATAGAGCAGAGCAGAACAGGACGTAGCAGAACACAGTATGATGGAACATAAAAAGAAGGAGAACATGGTGAAGTGTCGTTCGCTTTGGTCGAGTAACGCCTGGACAGGGCATGGCGGAATGAAACAGAATGGACAAAAGAGTAGAGTGCAGCAGGGATCGAACAGAATGGAACGGAATACACCAAGATACAGTGAAAATGAACTAAATTAAGAAACAACGGAACATTTGGTACAGAAAGAACATGACCTGGAGCTGGGGACGGGGGAGAGGGGGGGGGGGAAGAAGGGGGAATCTGATGGGAGGAGTTTGCTATGGACTACATGGACTAGGGCCTGCACGAGTCGGCGTTACAATGCTAGGAAAGTTGTATGGGCGAGTTACACGTAAGACGGAAAAAAGAAGGTCATGATTGTCACACTTGCAGCGTCAAGGCGATCTTTTCAGTACGGTTTATCAAAGGGAGGGTGGGGTGAAACGGGGAGGAGTGGGGGTTGGAGCCAAACATCACGACAACTTTGCGGCACATGATTATGTGCCTTCAATTCAGTACACGTCATTAATTTAGGCCAGGCTCGAACCCTCCATGCGTGAAAGTTCTCCAAATTATAGTCATCGGTTTGAATTGATTAATCCAACGCACTGCATTACCCTGGAGACAGATGGCCAGCACTTACCGAGCGTGTTGGCGATTCTAGATGTGTGTGTGTGTGTGTGTGTGTGTGTGTGTGTGTGTGTGTGTGTGTGTGTGAACAGCTCACCACACA
>JADBJO010005309.1:87500-100000 GCA_016801955.1 Conus betulinus | reverse complement strand
CTTCATTGTTCTGTGTGTTTGAACTAATAAGTACTCAAGGTAATCGAATTTATGGTTGAAACTGCGCCAGCGAAAACAGCCACCATTTCGGATGGAAAATAAGCCACATAGCGGTTATCTACTCTTGACAGGGAAAGATAACCCCGTAAGATGAGAGTTTTAAATTGCCAACACTCCGGTGTCTTTGTTGCGGACAGGTCGGACCAGTACTTCCGCCAGTTTGTATCAAGCTGGCGGCTTTGAAAAGTTGCTACATCTGCGCGCGCTGATAGCTGATTTCATTCTAAAAAGACGGACCCTGCTCGTAGTGGTAATTGTCATTCCAGTTTTCACTGCTATTCTAGTTGTGCGTTCCTTCTTCGTTTCTGCTGTTGCTGTTGTTGAAGTACACGCTTGCACCAGGGTCGTACTGTCGAAGCAAGCCACCCTTCCGTTTTGTGTGTTTTAGTTCTTCACGGGTGACTTACTTGATGTAAATCCTTTGAGTCACCCGAGATACTTATAGAGGACTGCGGCACACTCCTTCAGTGGACTGGGTTTCGGACTGACTTCTTCGGCTGGGGCATAAAACTAATTCATTGATAAGTGTGGTTGTTGTTTCCCCCTCTTCTCTCTGTCTGCCCCCCCCCCCCCCCCCTCTCTCTCTCTCTCTCTCTCTTTTTTTTTTTTTTTTTTTTTTTTTTTTTTTTTTTAAGAAAAAAGGTCGGTAATAACATCTCACTGTCATAGTGTTCTTACCTCAGTGTCAAGGATCACTTACCCCTAATCACCAATCAGCAGGCTATGGCCGACGCTCCGACTCTGTTGTCAGGTCAATCCCGACGGCTCTCGCTACCAATGGGCAAGGAAATGTACAAAATTTGGCGAATTATATAGCTGATGATGTTTATCTAACACACATAGACAATGCTGTTTATGAATAAAGAGACAGATGACAAAACAAAGTTGAAATCACCCAGCCCCTAACTGAGCTTCTTGCTGTTTAAAACCCACTGCATCTGCTGTACAAACAAGCTTCGTGTCGCCATTGAGGGTTAGATGTCCAAAGAGAAAAACTATTGTATAGTTACAAGCAGCCATTATTTCCCTCCACGCCCCTCAACGTGTAACGCTGTCTGATTGGTAGGAAGAATTGTAGTCGTTTTCATGCCCGTGATCTGATCAGTATGCTTCTTCAGATTAAAAAAAAAATCTTTGATAGCGGGGAACGGAGGAAGGGGAGGAGATGCGAGTGTGTTTCATTTGAATAAAGGTAGACTATGCAGCAACTGTAGCACGATGAAAGTGTCAGTACATAACACATTAGTTCAGGAATAAACCCAGATACTTTGCATCAAACGCTAAAACACAATGATCTGCAAGTGAATGTCCATCTGTTAAAAAAAGACAAACAGACAATGCATGATGAGTATGAGTCAATTACAGAAGAAAGGACAGTGGGGAAAAATAGGAAGGAGGCCTCACTGTCAAAAAAAAGGAGAAGAAAAAGAAAAAGCGCAAAAGAAAAAAAAATGGGAAAAAATCAGGTTGGAGAACGCACACAATAAAAAGAAAAAAAAATGCTTTGATGGCAGTGCTCATGTCTCTGTTGGCATTGTTATGAATGTCAGTGGTACATTCAAAAATAATTTTGAATATAGGGTGAAAAAAGGAAAAGAAAACAAGAAAACAACTGGCAGACAACAGAGGGATCCGCAGGTTGCGGTATCAATGGAGAGAACGTCTCTCTCTCTCTCTCTCTCTCTCTCTCTCTCTCTCTCTCTCTCTCTCTCTCTCTCTCTCTCTCTCTCACACACACACACACACACACACACACACACACACACACACACACACACACAAGATAGAGAGAGAGGAGAGGTGGGGACAGTACACGGACAGACATTCTAGCAAAAAGTGAGCTGAACTAACAAGCACTAGGGGAAAAACGAGTGCAAACAAACATTACGACAATGACTTTGCACAGCTTTATACCGAAAAAAGGGCGGAGCTTGGGGGGGGTAGACAATGGAGAAGAAGAGGAGGCTACTAAAGCGTAAATGAAAATCCCTTCTTAAGCAGCATCGCGGAACCACAAAATCCGTTTTAAAAAACAGAATCATTCGTGCTGCCTTCCCTCAGTCGACTTTCGTCCCCTTACTTGGACTCGTCAGTAGAAGCCGATTGATTGTTTTGGTCCCTGCTCAGCATCAAAATGGAAACATATCACCTAAGTTTCTGCACTACTTTCTTCATCGAGAGGACAACAACAAAATCCAAAGCACCCAAAAGCAACAAGAGAAGGGTAGTAGAAAGGGGAAATGCAAAGAAACCACTGCAGGGAAACACGACTCCAACAGACTGAGACAGAGAGAGGAAAGGGCCCACTGTAGAAAAGGGAAAATGTAAAGAAAGCACTGTCAGGAAGTAAAAGTCGGGGTAAGACAGAGAGACGAAAGTACCTCATGTAAGCAAAGGTGGAGAAAGTTCAGAGGTAGCGAGCGTTCCTTTAAGAGAGAGAGAGAGAGAGAGAGAGAGAGAGAGAGAGAGCGGTATGCTCATCATACTATGTCGGGCGGCAGGGGAGAGATGTTGTCTGAGAGGTGAACATCAAAAGACACACACACCACAGCGGCAGCAGCAACAGCCCCAGCGCTCCACGTGGCCACAGAACACGCAATTACCAGGAGGCTGTTGCTGCCGCTGCCGCTGCTGCTGCTGATGTATGTGTGTTTGCCTGCAGCTAGGTACGTAGGTGGGTATAGTAAGGAGCGAAGATGGTTTTAGGAACTCTCTTTCTGCCTCTGTAGGTTTGTCTCTTTCTGTTTCTTTTTATCTGTTTCTTTTTCGTTGGTCTGTGTCTGTATCTCTGTCACTGTCCTTCTTTCTCTCTGTCTCTTTGCCTCTGTCGCTGTCCGTCTGTCTGTCTGTCTGTCTGTCTGTCTCTCTCTCTCTCTCTCTCTCTCTCTCTCTCTCTCTCTCTCTCTCTCTCTCTCTATGTCCATCTGTGTCTCTCTCACTCTCTCCCCCCTCCTCTCTCTCTCTCTCTGTCCATCTCTGACTCACTCTCTCACTCTCTCCTTCTGCCCCCCCCCCCCCCCCCCCCCCCCACACACACACACACACTCTTCTTTTCCACACCTTAACTCTTTATTTCTATCATGCATTCCCCCCCCCCCTCTCTCTCTCTCTCTCTCTCTCTGCTTTTTTTGCTACCCCTCCCTGCACTTTTTTCTCTTTTTCATTGCCCCTCCCCCCTCCTCCCCCCTCCCCCTCCCATCCCCTCTCCTCACCCTGAGGAGTGTGTTTTCTGGGCCCCTCCAAAATGATGTTGGTCAACAAAGCAAGCTGTTAGCAAACAGCAGGCTTGGAGGGCTGAAGGAGAAATAGAGGAGGGAGGGGAAGGGGGGGGACAGACTGGTGGGAAGTGTGGTCACACTGGCTGATGGCCAGGCCCTCCCTCAAGGACAGCCAGTGGTGCAGTGAGGGTGGAGAGGGAGTGGGGGGGGGGGCACTAGGAGGCTGACAGCAGCTGAAAAGGGCCACTTGCCCCTCCAGCCAGGGGAAGGCTACAGGTCCCACTCGTTTTTGAGCCCCTTCACCCCTTTCCCATCCCCCCCCCCCTCCTCGTCCTCCTCCTCCTCCTCCTTTCTCGTTGCCAAAGTGCCAAGGCTTCAGTCCTGAAAGCGCCTATGCAAAATTTAACATGTTTCGATGGGCTGGTTTTTAATATGGGCGATTTGAAGGAGCTGTTTGTTTATCTCTGTGTGTGTGTGTGTGTGTGTGTGTGTGTGTGTGTGTGTGTGTGTGTGTGGTGTGTGTGTGTGTAGTTGTGTGTGTTGTGTGTGTGTGTGTGTGCGTGTGTGTGTGTGTGTGTGTGTGTGTGTGTGTGTGTGTGTAGGTGTGAGTTTTTGTATGTGTGTGAGTGGTGGTGTGTCTGTGTCTGTGTCTGTCTGTGTGTGTGTGTGTGTGTGTGTGTGTGTGTGTGTGTGTGTGTGTGTGTGTGTGTGTGTGTGTGTGTGAGTTTGTGTATGTGTGTGAGTGTGTGTGTGTGTGTGTGTGTGTGTGTGTGTGTGTGTGTGTGTGTGTGTGTGTGTGTGTGTGTGTGTAAATGTACGCATTTGGTTTGTAAGTGTAAGCTACAGTTAACCTCACAACATACTAATTACAATGAATCAGAGTGTGCTTTTATGAGTGAGTGAGTGAATGTGTGTGTGTGTGTGTGTGTGTGTGTGTGTGTGTGTGTGTGTGTGTGTGTGTGTGTGTATGCATGTGCGAGCGTGCGTGTCTGTGTGTGTGTGTGTGTGTCTGGGTGTGTGTCTGGGTGTGTATGTGGTTTGTAAATATAAGGTACGGTTAACTTTGAACTCTCTCTCTCTCTCTCTCTCTCTCTCTCTCTCTCTCATTTAGTGTGTGTGTGTGTGTGTGTGTGTGTGTGTGTGTGTGTGTGTGTGTGTTTTTCAAAGATTTTATTGTGCCATCTTTTACATGAAAGTAACATAACCAGCGTCGTGGCGGCGTTGAACGTCTTTTGCAATGACTGAAATCCAGTGTAGACGAAACAACTCAATTCAAGAATGGATTATTTTGGCTGTCTGGAATATACCCATTTTCCAGTGCAGCCTGGTCAAACATCTTGCCGTCTGACAGACTTTGCACCAGGGAAAGCCATGACTTGCAGTTTGCGCAAGGAAACTTTCAGCTCCATTTGCTTCTGTCGTGTCCTTCAGTACATCTTCTGAAGTGGTAGCTGTAGCAGAATCAGATGATGGTGACGGCAGTTGTGATGGAACAGCAGCAGCAGCAGTAGAAGTCGTTGTATCAGGTGCTGGTGTGTGTGTGTTTGTGTGTGTGTGTGTGTGTGTGTGTGTGTGTGTGTGTGTGTGTGTGTGTGTGTGTGTGTGTAATTTGTGGCTTTGCATGAGTTAGTGTGTATGTTTGTATATGTGTGTGCGCATGTTTCTGTATTTACATGTAAGTATGTGTGTGTGTATGTGTATATGTGTTTGTGCGTGTGTTTATCTAAGTGTACATATGTGTGCGCGCACGCGTACTTATGCATATTTGCATGTGTGTGTATGTGCATTCATGTCGGTTGTGTGTGTGTGTGTGTGTGTGTGTGTGTGTGTGTGTGTGTGTGTGTGTGTGTGTGTGCTTTTCATATTGGGGTGTGTTTGTGTGTGTGTGTGTGTGTGTGTTCTCATGTATTGTTTTTGTCTCAATTACATAAAAACAGATAATGGAACCCACCCTAGGGATTTCAGGGATTTCAAACATCGATGCAATGTCCGAAATTCGATCTGTTCCTAACAACTCTATTCATGACAGAATTGTCCTGACTCTTAGCTCTTTCCTGCCTTTTTTGTGCAGCCCATGGTCTGGCGTCTTTTAGTCTGCCATGGTTTGTGCCAGAGAAAACCATGACTGGAGGATGGTCAGGAAAATATTGACACCATTTACGTTGGTCTAGTATTTTGGTTTACATCCCCGGAAGTAGTAGTAGTAGTAGCAGAGGTAGTAGTAGCAGCAGCAGCAGCAGCAGCGGTAGTAGTAGTAGCAGTAGTACTAATAGATGTAGTGATAGTAATCATGTTATAATGGCAGTAGCACTGGTAGTTGTAGTGGTAATAGTAGTGGTAGTTGTTATCGTTGATATTGGAGTAACAGCAGCAGTGGTAGCAACAGCAGCAGCAGCAGCAGTAGTGGTAGTGGCAGTAGTAGCAGCAGCAGCAGCAGCAGCAACAGCTGCAATAGTATTAGCAGTAGCTTCGGCAGCACAGCAGCAGCAGTTGTAGCAATAGCAGTAAACAGTGGCGGTTAGTGCTAGAAGTGGAGTGGCAGACAGTAAGTAGTAGGCGATGATAGCGGTCGTATTGGTGGTGGCGATGGTGCAGCAGTGGCACAAGTACCAGTTACAGACATTGTAAGATTCAAGCTGATTGTGTTCATAATAACAGTGAGTATAGTGATAATCATATTGTTGTTGATCATTATCACAATCATTATCAATAGTATAGTAATAATGACGAGGAGAAGAGAAGAAGAAGAAGAAGAAGAAGAAGAAGAAGAAGAAAAAAGAAAGTAGGCGAATAAGAAGTTATCCCCCGACCATCGTCGTCGTCGTTGTCGTCGTCGTCATTATCATCATTAAATTTGCATCGGGTGAAGAAGAAGAATGAAGAATAATAAGAATGAGGAAGAGGAGGAGAGAAGAAAAAACTACAAGGAAAACAAGATCTGTAAGTACTGTAAGAATACTACCAACAACAATGATATTGAATGCTCGTGTGTTCTTAAACTGCTCTCTCATTTGTTCTCGTGCCCCCTCCACCCCTTTCCCCGTACCCTCCCCTCACCCCCCCCCCCCCCCCCCCCCCCCTCCCCCCGTCAGCTCTGCTTTCCCTTGCTGGCCTTAGCTCTATCGTTTGCTGTGTTTACAGAGGAGATGTTCTGGCATCGATGCCCAGTCCATTGTGACCCGTGTTTGTTTGTTTGTTGACGTTGTTTATGGCTGTGACGTCTTTTGGCTTGCTGCGGCAGCAGAAGCTGCAGATTCCTTACTACACAGCCGCTACTGTTTCTCCCCTCCCCATCCCCACCCCCCTCATCGTCTTCCTCCTTCCACCTTTATCCCCCAGTCTTGTCCTTCTCTGCGGTTCTTCTGTTTGTCTGTCTGTCTGTCTGTGTCTCTGTCTGTCGGTCTGTCTGTCTGTCTGTCTCTCTCTCTCTCTCTCTCTCTCTCTCTCTCTCTCTCTCTCTCTCTCTCTCTCTTTTTTTTTTTCTTTCTTTCTTTTTCTCTGTCTCTGCTCCCCCCCCCCTCACTCTCTCTCTCTCTCTCTGTCTGTCTCTCTCTCTCACTTGCCCCCCACCCTCTCTCTCCTTCTCTTTCTTATACACACATACTCGCACGCGCGCGCGCGCGCGCGCGCGCGTTTTTACTTCTCTTCTGTCCCTTGTTCCCTGCAAGCTGTTAAAAGTCAAGTACCAGGTTGCTGTAGGTAAAGGGGTGTTTAGTTATGTTGGACCTCAGACAGGGACAACTTAAACCGGAGACTTTTTTGCCCTGAAGTCAGAGAGAAGAAGAAGAAGAAGGAGGAGGAGGAGGGTGGAGGAGGAGGAGAGAGACAGAGAGAGAGAGAGAGAGAGACAGACAGAGACAGACAGAGACAGAGAGAGTGTGTATATGGGGGGAGGGGCATGGACAAGAGAGAGAGAGAGAGAGAGAGAGATGTAGGGTGAGGGAACGGGGGACAGCGGAAGAAGTTAGAAACACGATTCTCCCTGATTGAACTTGGCACTGAAGCAAAACTTTGGTGCCGTTGTATCTTCTGTTTTTCTTCCGGAATATATGAATTGCGAAAATAAATACAAGAGTGGTGGGGGGATGGGGGTGGGGGTGGGGGGCGGCCAACACTGTCTCAGCTTGTTTGGGGAATGCGCGAGCGGAAGGTTTTCTTGTCAAAACAAATTTGTGTGCCGCGGCTTTATCTACATGGGGGGGGGGGGGGGGGGGGGGGGGGGGGACGGTAACATTAAGGGGAGATAATATTCTACGGCAATTTACATAATATTCCAGAGAAGCAGAGGTAATGGTTTGTTCTTGGCGTGTTTGAATGAAGAGGGTGGTGGTGGCTTTCTTTGTTCCTTTGTTTTTGTTTGTTCTTATTTATTTATTTTATTTTATTTTTTTTTTTTTTTTAGTTGTGGTTTGCTTTTCTTCTGCTTTTATTCTGCAGATTTTGTCAACAAGTACGCTATGGTTAGCATATATTCTGTTTTCACTTTTTTGTTTTGTTTTACTTCCCGAGTGTTTTGCCTTTCTGGTGGTAGTGTTTTTCTTTGTTTGTTTTTTATTCATGTTATTGCTGTTGAAGTCTCCGTGTTTTGTTTTTGTTTGTTTTGTTTTGTTGTATCTCACGTACATGTTTTCCAATTGCAATTTTTTTTTTAAGTTTTCGTGGTTTCGTTTTTCTGTTGTACTTTTCCGGTTTTTCTGTTTTAGTTTCTACATTTTATTGTGAATGTCATTCTTTTTTTTCCTGAAGTTTCCGTGTTTTGTTTTGTTGGGTTTTTTTTTTTTGGTTGTGTATTTTGTTATGCAGTTTCCATATTTTGTTGTCTTTTCATCTGTTTCAAATTTTGATGTTTATACTTTTCGTGTTTTGTAGTTTGTTTCCATATCTTGTTGTCCATGTTTTGTGCATTTAGTTTCGATACTGTAGGTTGAATTAGTTTCGTGTTCTAGTGTTTTGTTTCCCAGTGTTTCTTTACTTCATTGTATTGTTTCCAGTGCTTGTTTTGTCACTAACATTTTTGTTGTTTTGTGGCCGTGTTTGTTGTTTATTCTGTTGTCTTACTTCCGTGCTTTTCGCTCCTGTTTCAGTGTTGTTTGTTGTTGTATGGTTCCATGTTGTTTTGTTTATTTTGCTGCCATGTTTCCATTTTATGGTTTACATTTCCATGTCTTACTATTTGTTTGTGTTTTTTTGGTGTTAGTTTCCACCCTTTCTTGTTTTTTGCCAAACAGAAAGAGAGAGAGAGTATGGTGAAAGAGGAGAGAGAGAGAGAGAGAGAGAGAGAGAGAGAGAGGGAGAGAGAGAGAGAGATCCACTCTTTTTTTCTAAGATCTAAAGAAAAGAAGGGCGAAAAAAAAAACGAAGAAGAAGAAGAAGAAGAAAGAGGAAAAGAGGAAAGGAGATAGGTGTGCTCACAGAGTACTAGTCAATGGCAGCAATAGGGAGGCAGGTACAAGCGTTAAAAGGATGGTTGATGTCCTTGCCGGGATGTGGTGCGTGAAATAAATAGACCGAGACGAATGTGCTGCCGCTGCAGACCCTGAGCAACTGGCTGCTGCTTCTGCTGCCGCCCATTGGGCCGGGTCGTCACTGCCACCCTGCCATCTCTGGCACCTCCAGGACCTGAGGCCGCCGCACTGATGGCTCAGAGGGTTGCAAGGCGATTGGATATAACATACCTGGGGAACCACCCGCCCTGAAGTTCATGGCGTAAACTGACCGTCGGGATATCAATTGGTCTGCCCGGTGTGTCTCTCTCTGTAGGTCTTTTCTTCTTATTCTTCTTTTATTTCTTCTTTATTCTCTTTCGTGTTCTTCTTATTCTTCATACTTCTTCTCCTCCTCCTCGTTCCTTCTTCTTCTCTTCTTCTTTTTTTTGTCTTCTTCTTCTTCTTCTTCTTCTTTTCGTCTCTGTTTGCTTCTTTTCCTCCTCCTCTTAGTCTACATACTCCCTCATCACTCCTGCTCGCTCCGCCTTCTTCTTCTTCCCTCTCCTCCGAATCGACCCTCTTCTCTCCTCTTCTTTTTCTTTGCTTCTTCGGTCTTCTTTACTCCTTATTATTCTTCTTTTCTGGTCATCAGTCGTTTCGTCCGTCGTCGTTTTCTTCGTCGTCTTCTTTTCTTCGTCTTCTTCTTATTATATGCCTCAATCCTTTTTCCGGCCCAGCCTCCTCCCCCCTTCTCCTCTCCTCCTCATCTCTCCTTTCTCCTTATTCTTCTGAGTATTCTGCTTGTTATTCTTCTTCTTCTGTTTCTTCTATGCACAGGTGTCTGTCTGTTTTACCTTATTCTTCTTGTTCTTTCTTCTTCTACTGCTTACCACTGTTCCTGCTACTACTACTGGCTGATGCTGATGCTAGTTCCCTTTTAATACTACTACTTACTAATGTCCTATATATCCACACCACCACTAGCGGCCACTGCTACTGCTACTGCTACTGATACGGCTGCAATTACTACTTTTGCTATTACTGCTTCCACTGCTGATGCTGCTTCTACAAACTCTCTCATTCTCTCTCTATCTATATAATCGATTCTCTCGCTCTCCTCTCTCTCTCTCTCTATATTCTCTATCATCTATTACTCTATTCTCCCTCCCTCCTTCCCCCCCTCTGTCGCTCTCTCCCTCCCCCCCCCCCCCCTCTCTCTCTCTCTCTCTTTCTCTCTCTCTCTCTCTTCTTGAGCTTCTTACCATACAGACAAGAAGGGAAGAGATTAGAAAGGAGTAAGACGCGTGATGATTAGGGGAGTGCAGTGTGGAGCGAGAGTGAGTGGCAAGTGGAGTGCGGGGAGTGGAGTGTCGAAGTTGGAGAAAGGTGGAGGGCGAGCGGTGGACAGTGGAAGGGTAGTGGAAGCAGTAAGCGGAGGGCAGGAGGTGGAAGGCCGGAGGATGCGGGAATGAAGCGAGAGGAGGGAGAAGAGGGGGGAGTGGGGTGGGGGGGGGTGGGGGGGTGGGGGGGGGGGTGGGGGCGGGGATTGAGGGGGCAAGCAGAGGAGCGGGGAGGGGGAGGGGGTTTTTTGACTTTTGTCCGGTTGGGAGTGGTGTGTGTAACTTCTTGGTTAAACTGGAAAGAGGAAAACGTTTAGCCTTGACAACACCAGTACTGACGTATGCCCAAAGATCATCAGTCTTCCCAAGGTAGTAACCATTAATAAATGCGATTCGAGTCTGTCTGTCTCTTCTCTGCCGCCTTCTCTCTCTCTCTCTCTCTTCTCTCTCTTCTCTCTCTCTCTGTCTCTCTCTTCTCGTCTAGCTCTCTCTATCGCACGCGACAAAAGAGGTAACTTGTGCCTACTGTCCATCTGGTTTGTTTCGTTTATCGTTTGGTTGTTGGTAAGTCTCATTTGATTGTAACTGGTTCTTTTTAAAACTGCCACAGGAACATTTGCCCCGCTTACAGGTGGACCGTCGCGGGCTTTGTGTGAAAGGTGGTTTTTTTGTTATGTGTTAGAAGGGAGGGGGGTTTCAGGATGGTATGGAATAGCGCGGATGTTGTAGGTAGTTTGGGAGCTGATTGGTAGTGAAAGTAATTCTCTCTCTCTCGCACGAGCGATCTCGCCTCTCTATCCTCGTCTCTCTCTCTATCTACGTCAACACACACACACACACACACACACACACACCCACACACACAACACGTACGCACGAAACGAAAGAACCGCACAAAAAAGAACTAACGAAACTAGCAAACACACGCAACCGCACGCACACAACGCGCGCCACACGAAAACGCGCCCTGCAGCGGCGCGCAATGGACGGGAGGGGAAGGGAAGGGAAAAGGAAACACAGGGGAAAAAATCCTGTAACGGGTCTAAGGCTAGGCCTAAGGTCCTCCACAGGCCGCCGCTGTCAGACTCGTAAACACATCAATGGGTAGAGAGCTTGTGATTTGTAACAACATTAGTGGTTGCGACGCGTACGGTCAGAATAAAGTGGTTGCCCATTCATTTTGTTTTGTTGTCACTCGAATTGGCTGATGTTAGACAGAGGACTCGAGTTTTCTGAGTAGCGGACGGAGAGGGAAGAGGAGGAGGAGCGGAATCTTCTTCGCTTGTTTTATGATTTGATGACATCAATGACCCCACGGCTCTGTTGGTGGTTGGTGGCTGTCTGTACATGTGATAGCACTGCAATAACCGAACAATGCCATCCCCTTCATCTACATCGGACAGCACTGGGGGAAAGGAGAGGGAAGGAGGAAGCACACCCCCTGGGGGAGGGACCCTGGTTGAGGGGAAACCTGGTTTTTTTGTTGTGTTTTTAACTGTTTCCTCGGTTGGGTTTTTGTATTTTTAGGGGGTGTGGTTGTGTGCCTAAATTTATAGCCCGCCGATCGCAAAGGGGGCCAGATCAGAGCTTGTGGCCCCTTCGTCACAGTCAATTGTTCTACATGCCCAATTTTACAACTCCACACCACCCACACGTTTTCAACCCTTAAAAACACACACACCCACACACACACACACACACCACACACCAACACACACACACAACAAACACACACGCTTGAAATGGCTTTTAAAATCTTTTCATCTGGTAAAATATTTAGAGATCAAGTGGGAAACAGTTATACTCTTTCAGGATTTTCGAAAATCAAAGCAGGTTTGGAGGTGGAACATCTCTGAACAGGGTTTTCAGGGAGTCGCTGTGAAGTGCTTATCTCTGACATAGATTAAGTCCCAGCGCTGTGCAAGAAAATGTTTCATCGTGAGTGCTATGTCCCATGGAATGGGTCATGGAGCGTCTTCATTTTCTAAGGGATACAGTGTGTGTGTAATAGGAGTGGCCTGTGTGCGGCCAGCACTTTGTTACCCTACGGACCTGGGGGAAAAAGAAGAAGAAAGAGAGAAGAAGAAGAAGAAGCAGAAAAAGAAGAGGAGGGAGGAGGAGGAGGAGGAAGAAGAAGGAAGAAGAAGAAGAAGAAGAGAAGAAGAAGAAGAATGATAATGATAATCCATTGAAGCAGAAGAAGAAGAAGAAGAAGGAATGATAATCCATTGAAGCAGAAGAAGAAGAAGAGAAGAAGAAGAAGAAGAATGATAATCCATTGAAGCAGAAGAAGAAGAAAGAACAGCAGAGCAGCAGAAGCAAAGAAAATAATCCATTGTATTGAATTGTACGATGCTGAGTGATGTCATGCAGTCCCCTCGTTGGTTCGGACAGACGAGTAGACAGGCTTGTCATTCGCCAGATGTGTCCTCATGAGGGAGGGGAGACCTGTCTTT
>JADBJO010005309.1:80000-82500 GCA_016801955.1 Conus betulinus | reverse complement strand
ATAAATGAAGGGCGACGAACAGTCTCTTAAATCTTTTCGAACTGAGTGCAAAAGGTCTTTATACACTCCGTTCAAAGTGAGAAGTGACTGTTCGTCCTTCGTTTTTTATTGTCGCTCAGTGTTTGTTCTTTGTCTTGCCTGAAGAGGACTAAATGGATCGAAACGCGTTGTTTGTTATGTTTTATTTTTCTGTGTGGTTTTTTTCTTTTTTTTTCTTTTTTTTTTTTTTTTTTTTTTTTTTTTTTTTTTTTTTGTTCGTAAGTTTCACTGCGCAGTGCTTCTGTCGTTGCTCTTGCTTCAATCCCCGCATTCAGTCACCCATCTTTGGCTCTAAAACGATTGTAGTGAATGGATGGCGTACATTTGCGTGTGCACTCATGCACCGTGAGGGATATAAAACACTCACGCACACGCATGCTCACGCACTTGCGCGATTTGGTTTGCCAAAGGACCCCACTCTTTCTTTTCTGAATGATTTGATAAGCTAAAAGTCCTTCCCCTTTCTGTTCTTCATGATTTTGGTATGCTAAAATACCCTCCCTTTCTGTTCTTCGTGATTTGGGTATGCTAAAGGACCTGCTCCTTCTGTTCTTCATGATTTAGTATGCTAAAGGACCGACAATTTCTTTTCTTGACGATTTGATAAGCTAAAGGACCCTCGCTTTCTGTTCTTCGTGATTTGGTATGCTAAAAGACCGACTCTTTCTTTTCTTAACGATTTGATAAGCTAAATGACCCTCCCTTTCTGTTTTTCATGATTTGGTAGGCTAAAGGACACTCCCTTTCTGTTCTTCATGATTTGATAAGTTAAAGGACCCTCCCTTTCTGTTCTCCATGATTTGGTAAGTTAAAGGACCCTCCCTTTCTGTTTTTCATGATTTGGTAAGCTAAAGGGCCCTCCCTTTCTGTTCTTCATGATTTGGTAGGCTAAAGGACCCTCCCTTTCTGTTCTTCATGATTTGATAAGTTAAAGGACCCTCCCTTTCTGTTCTCCATGATTTGGAAGCTAAAGGACCCTCCCTTTCTGTTCTTCATGATTTGGTAAGCTAAATGACCCTCCCTTTCTGTTCTCTCATGATTTGGTAAGCTAAATGACCCTCCCTTTCTGTTCTTCATGATTTGGTAAGCTAAAGGACCCTCCCTTTCTGTTCTTCATGATTTGGTAAGCTAAAGGACCTGCCGCTTCTGTTTTCATAATTTGGTATGCTAAGAGACCCATCCTTTCTGTTTATCATGATTTGGTATGCCATCCATTTGTTTTTTCTTCAAAAAAAAAAAAAAAAAAAAATTCGTTGCTCTTCCGCCCTGCCTTCACAACTTCATTTGTACACGTCTGTTGATTTTTTTTTCTTAACGTTCTTCTGATTTCACAGCAGCCGCCAGACAAAAAACAAAACGGCAATACACTCGGTTTATTTAGACCTCTTTTGTTGTTCCTCATCCTCTGCTCGAGGTGAGAGGGGCAGTGGGGGCACCTTGACATCCAAACGTGGCGGCAACGTGTGCGGCAAGCCACGGGCCAGAGCAAGTCTCTAATGTATCGGCAAATAAAGCGCGTGTCCGCCATCATTCGAAGTGAGGGAACAGACGTAAACTTTAGATGGCAATGCCCTACATTTCCTTCGTCTCTCATCCGTTTTATGTGGATTTGTGTCTTCTTTCAGCGGCCATTTCCCCTCGTATTTGTGACAACGATTCTTCCCCCCTCCCCCCACACCCCCTCCCCCGGGGGGAGAGGGGCTGTGCGGGAGTTGCTTTCTGTCTTCGCTGTTTCAGGGATTTTTATGCGCTGTGGCTTTTTCTTTAATGTCTCCAGTCGTTCTCTCTCTCTCTCTCTCTCTCTCTCTCTCTCTCTCTCTCTCTCTCTCTCTCTCTCTCTCTCTCTCTCTGTCTCTCTCTCTCTCTCTCTCTTCGTTTGGGGTTTTCTCCCCTCATCCCCATTTTCTTTTCTTGTGGGAAAAATGGCGCGCGCGCATGCGTGCGTGCGTGCGTGCGTGTGTATATGTGTGTGTGTGCGTGCGTGCGTGGTGTGTGTGTGTGTGTGTGTGTGTGTGTGTGTGTGTGTGTGTGTGTGTGTGTGTGTATAGATGCAATGAATGGCAAGATTTTATCACCCCGTGTGTGTGTGGCATTGGCTGGCTTATCTTACCAGATATTTTCGGAAATCGCAGAGTTAGCATAACATACATAAATCTATATATTCGACAATGTCGTTTTTGACTGACCACGTGTGTTCGGCAATGACTAGTTAACTTACTCTACTATGTACCGTCGGCTGTTGCATGGTCAGCCTACCACATATCTTCAGCAGTGGCAGTTGTAACTTGCTGCTAGTGTTTGGCAATGGCAGGATTGAATTACCTCATATGCTCGGCAATGGCAGGATTAAATTACTACAGATGTGCGGCAGTGGCAGGATTAAATTACTACAGATGTTCGGCAATGGCGGTATCAAATTACCACATGTGTTCGGCAATGGCAGGGTTAACTAACCGCAGTT
>JADBJO010005309.1:70000-75000 GCA_016801955.1 Conus betulinus | reverse complement strand
CGAAATTGGACAGAATTAAGTGCCGACGTTTCATTTCGAATTCGACTGAGAGTACGCGCCTGATCTTATTCCAGGAGGCTGAGTGTACACGGCTTTGGTAGTTCCATCGCTATATCATTGGATCATTTTATGTCTTTTCTGCCGTAAATTTACCAACGTTTCGAATTAAATTGGTTCAGTAACAACGAGCACTGACTTCTTTTATGACATGCAGCCGAGGCCACGCTGCTGGCCTGATGTCCCCTTCAACCCTGAAGTCGGAGCGGTGATTGCCAGATGACTTTTAACAGCAGCTCAGCGAAATAACATCAGACTGCATCGAGCAAGGTGAACAAAACCATCCTGTTCCAGGCAATTTGACACAGTCAATGCCTCTCATACACTGGTTTTGATGTAGCGATGATATGGCAGGAAACAGGAAGCAGTTTAGCCGGAAATTTACGTCAGTTTCGTATGGTTCTTTTAAAAGCCTTTTGAACCGTTTCTTGTTGTTGTTCACGTGGAATTAGCATCGGAAAACGGACTGGTTTTTTGCCGGCCATATCGCAGGAACAGATCAATGCTGTGATGGATTTTTCTTAGGGCACGTTACTGTCTTGAAACAGAAAAAGGGAAAGGGGGGGGGGGGGGGGGGGGGGCAGGGGGTAATTTCATTGTTTTCAAAAGAGGATAATATTATTGTCTCCGAAAGGGGAAAAGGTCATTTTCTTCAAAGGAAGGAACACTATTTTCAAAGAGGGTTGTATATTTTTCATCTGAGGATTTTTTTTCTTCAAACAAAGAATACTATCATGTTCTTCAAAAATAGACTAGCCTCATTTCCTTCAGAAGGGGGACAGTATTATTTTCTTCGAAAGGAGTATAATATTGTGTCTTTTATTGAGGTTTGGATTATTTCCTATAAATAGTGATACTATTATTTCTTCCTAAGGGAGCAGAGTTTTTTTTTTTAATAAACGGGGGATAGGGTTTCTTTAAAAGGGTGATAATATTACGATCTTTAAACGGGATTTATTAGTATCGTTTTTGTTCAATAAGGGGAAGATAACATTTTCTTCAATAAGGAGATTGTATTATTTTGAGTGAAGGATTAGCATTACTTCCTTCAAAAGGAGATAGTATCATTTTCTCCCTGAACAATGTGTCACACACTGAAGGATTTTTTGAAAAGAATTGCAAATATCATGATGATATACATGTCTGAAGAATGGAGGGATATTTTCGTGTGTTTAAATTACAATGTTGTCAGCTTTGGGTACCTTTAGTCCAGTGGACAGCGTGTCAAAAGAAGCTGGATAATTATGAACCTGCTGCCACCAGAAAGCCGTCAGCAGTGAAGAGAATAATTATGGCAGCTGTCGGCATCCGTTCATCAACACCTTTGAACTACGCCTCGTACGCCCGAATCAACAGTACTGGTGTGATGCTAACCGCCGTTATGATGTGACGTCAGTCAACAGTACTGGTGTGATGCTAACCGCCGTTATGATGTGACGTCAGTCAACAGTACTGATGTGAACCGCCGTAACCGTGACGTCGTTAGTACTGGTGTGTTACGTCAGGTGTGACAGTCACAGTACTGGTGTGCCGTTATGTGACGTCAGTCAACGTGTGATGCTGTTAACCGCCGTTGTGATGTGACGTCAGTCAACAGTACGGTGTGATGCTAACCGCCGTTATGGTGTGACGTCAGTCAACAGTACTGGTGTGATGCTAACCGCCGTTAGGGTGTGACGTCAGTCAACAGTACTGGTGTGATGCAAGCCGCCGTTATGGTGTGACATCAATGTCAAGAGTGAGAAAAAAAAGTACGAGCGTCACACAGCGATCGATGGATGGTGGTGAGCTAGCTACTCTATCAACGAAGAAACGGTTTAGATTGTTTGAACCTCGTGGTCTCCCATACCGGTATGTGAACCAGGCTCATCTCCCAGGCTGACTGAAGAGCGCAGACAGGCGAAAGGGTGTCGGACGGAAAATGTTGTCGGTGGTGGGTTATGACGGATCAATAGCGTTCACTTTGCGCGCTGCCCTGTGGCCGGTGTGTGGCGCGGGAATTAATCACACACCGGACCATCAGCGGGCGGCGCGTGTGTTCAATCAAGGTATGAAATCAGAAGACAGTTGCTTCATTTCCTGACCAGGAAGAGGGAAGGGAGGAAGAGGGAGGGAGACTGGTCCGCCAGAGGGTAGCGCAGCCGTTTTTCCCCCCAGGTTAATCGAAACCTCTCCCATATATCGGCAGCCGGTGATTGGTCCGATGGGGTGTTACGTGCCTGTTGGAAGAGGGATGTTGCGAGCGATTGGTTTGTGTGTGATCAGCCTTCATCTTTCTCTCTCCACCCACCTGCCCGTCCCTCTTCTCACGTCCCTTCCTAGTGCCCCTTCACCCCCGCTACGCCCACGATATAAAGTTGAGCAAGCAACAACAGCTGTGTGTTTCTGATCGAGACAATGTAAAGCTAAGCACTAACAGATGTCGTTATGATTCAGAAAATTGCGGGAAAGGAGTGAATGTCCCTGGGAAATTGGTCCTTTTCCCTAATCCTGACTCCAGTCTCTTCCTTCTGTGTACTGTGGCACCTGCCTCTTGGCCACCGGCTGGAGTCATCCCCGCAACGCCTATATTTCCTTACAGATCATCATGTAAAAAAGAATTTTAAAAAAAAGGATTGTTGAATAAATGAATGTTGAATATCCACGTCTGTTCATGTCAAAAAATAGATCTTTTAACAGCAACAGCTCGTTGTGTTGAAGAAATAGATTTAACAAACAAAGCATGTCTGCTCAGTGGATACATTGATCTGCTGCATAGTCTCGTTTCTTCACTTTGTATGATATATATGTTCAATAAGCAAGTAAGTTTAATGTTGAATAAATGGATCTGTTGAATAAGCAAGTCATATCACTTCAGATACATAGATTTGTTAAACAAGCAATTCATTTTGCATGAGACAAGTTGATTAAAAGCAGGTCACTTAATGTTAGATAAATGAATGGGTTGAGTAAGCAAGTCGCTTCACGTTGGTTGAATGGCTGTGGTAAATAATCAAGTCACTCCATGTTGAATGAAAGGATGGGTTTTGTAAGCACTACCCTTCATGTTGAACAAATTGACGGGTTTGATAAGCAAATCGCTCCACATTGGATAAATAGATGAGTTAAACAAGTCTTTTCACATTGAAGAAGTGGATGGATTAGAAGCAAATCGCTTCATGTTTGATAAAAGGAATAAATGGGTCTGGTAAATAGATAAGTCATTTCACGTATAAATGGACCTCTTAAATAAGAAAATCACATTACTATATTAACGAACAATTAGGGTAACTCTTGCTCCTGTGATGAAATGAACGGACGCCCATAACACGAAACGAATTATGCTTATGACACTGAATCGCCTGGCAGAAATGACAACACAGAGCACATTAGAACAAAACAGGAGACATCCCCAAAAAGGATCTTGCAACCTTGCCCGTATATTCTATACCTGACACATCTACACAGCAAGAACAACTGCAGAAATGAACAAACACAAATTAACATTTACTCAAGAATGGCACAGCCTTTTCGATCTTAAGTAAAGTCGAACAGACGCACGGACGAACAGTTACAAAGTACTTCACGTTGGATAGATGGATTGTTTTAAACAGGCAAGTAAGTTTATTTGGGATAACTGGATGGGTTAGATCATTACGTCGCCTTCAGTTTAGAATCGGAATCGTGGATTTTTTGTTGTGGTAGCACATTCTGCCGAATATTAGCCCGAAAATGATCTTTTCACGCCGACAGCCGGTGGTATCTTCTCTCGCCATGAAGTGTGGCTGCGACATGTCGAAGCGCCGGAAGGTGAAGGTGAACTGTGTTGTGGGCGTGAGGTCTGGGAGGGAGAGATGATAATAGGGAGGATGGGAAGGGGTAGTGGTGGGAGTGGATGGATTGGGAGGGTATTATTCTGAAGATCAACACGAAGACTGTAATGTGACCGTTTCGACGTCCAGAATTAATCAAATCTTCATTTGCTATGTTTGCAGTGTGTGTGTGTGTGTGTGTGTGTGTGTGTGTGTGTGTGTGTGTGTGTGTGTGTGTCTGTCTGTCTGTCTTGTGTTGCACGCGCGCGCGAGCGTGCGTGCCTGCGTGCATATGCGAGTGTGTGCCTGCGTGATATCTCTCTCTCTCTCTCTCTCTCTCTCTCTCTCTCTCTCTCTCTCTCTCTCTCTCTCTCTCTCTCTGTTTTTGAAAGAGTCAGCAACAGCTGTTTGCTTCCATTTGAACGAACAGTGACGAATTTTTTCGAAATGGTGTGACCAAAGTGGCAGCTGAGAGGGATGGAACAAACAAGTTACAAAACAGACACAACGCGTTTCGACCTACTGTGCAGGACAAATAACATTCAAAACAAAAATAAGTGACCGACTGTTCATCCCGTGTGTGTGTGTGTGTGTGTGTGTGTGTGTGTGTGTGTGTGTGTGTGTGTGTGTGTGAATTTAATGTCATTTGCCCCGCCTGACGAAGCTCAATAGGTCCAACCCCGTTGCGCCTGTTTTGTAACTTGTTCCATTCGTTTTGAGTTCAAGTAATTCTACTTTTGCGCTGATAACGCTGACAAAGTATGCTTAAACTGAAAAGGTGGTCCAAAGTTTGTAGGGATTACAATATCACTCAAAAGACCCAACAGAAGACGTCACCATGTTAAAAAAAAAAAAAAAAAAAAAAAAAAAAAGGGAAAAAAACCCTTCCCGGCATGCTCTTTTTCCACGAGGATTAGTCACTACCAGGAGGAGGTATAAACTTCCCCAGAGGCGATGACCTCTCCCTCCTTTTAACCTCTCACCTTTTCCCCTCCTTCTGTCTCCCCCCCCCCCCCCCCCCCCCCCTCCCTCTCCCCCTCCTTCGGCTTATTCATCATCATGTTTCCTCCCAAACGCGTCTCGCCCGTGACCGGGCCTAAACGGCGGGCCGGGTGTTTGAATCAACATAGCCTTTCTCGTTACCTTCAAGAT
>JADBJO010005309.1:55000-65000 GCA_016801955.1 Conus betulinus | reverse complement strand
TGTGTGTGTGTGTGTGTGTGTGTGTGTGTGTGTGTGTGTGTGTGTGTGTGTGTGTGCAAGCGCGCGCATGCATGTGCGTGTGAGTGTGTGTAAGCGCGAGGGCACATGTGCAGTAACGAGCTTGCGTGCGCGCATGTGTGTGTGTGTGTGTGTGTGTTTATGTGTGTGTGTGTGTGTGTGTGTGTGTGTGGGTGTGTGTGTGTGTGTGTGTTCCTGTCTGTCTGTGTGTGTGCATATGTGTGTCCGAATGTGTTGTGTGTGCGCATCTTTGATTATATGTTGGAAACGGATGTTCAGAAGATGACATAATGATAAAAACAATTACAAGGAACAACTTTGAACAACAGACTCACACACGCATGCACGCGCGCGAGCAGACATACACATACAAACACACATACACGCACAACAACGCACGCGCGCGCACACACACACACACGCACGCACACACACACACACAGCACACACACACACACACACACACACACACACACGTGTCACACACACACACACACACACACACACACACACACACACACACACACACACTGTCACACACGTCTATGGATTGTCCACTTGACACACCTGCATCACCCCACCGATGCACACTCACCAGTGCACGCATGTCGACTGTATTCACTGGGGTCCCTGGGAGATTCAAAGTCTTAGTTCTCTGCTGCCATGCGTTTGATCATTTGCGTCTGTTACTGGAAGGCCTAGTGCGAGTCTGCCCCAATCTTTGGGAGTCTTCGCATTATTGGCCTTCAGACCATTTGAATATTTGCATTGGTTGGGTGTTGTTTCCGCCTCTTCCGTTAAGTCTGGATGTGTGGCCACTTCCTCTCTCGATGTTTGGGGGGAAATGGGTAGGATCAGTACAAGAGAATTCATGATACCATTCGCGGTCGGGATACAGTCGGTGTCCTGCAGCAGATTGGGGTCGTGATGGTCAAGGAAACAGCAGTCACCACTGGAGATTTTCCTGGCTCTAGGGTCAAGTGTCATGGCGTGCTTCATCGTGTTGGACATTTTGACCCACCACCATCCTTTACCGTCATCTGTCTGTCTGTTGTCTGTCTCTCTCGTTAGTGTTTTAGGGACAAGGGCCAGATGAAAAAAAATACACCTTTTTTCTTATCTGTTACCTTTGGGAATAAAGAGTATCCGTTATAATCAATCAATCAATCTCTCTCTCTCTCGTTAGTGTTTTAGGGACAAGGGCCATATGGAAAACGATACACCTTTTTTCTTATCTGTTACCATTGGAAATACAGAGTATCAATAAATCAATCAATCATCTCTCTCTCTCCCTCCCTCTCCCTTCTCAGTTCTCTCTCTCTGGGCAGTGCTGGTATTCGAGTTTGTCGAACACAGTCATTGGTTGCTTGGCACTGTACAGACAAAGCGGGTATCTATATAAACAGAGCTGTGTACGACTCCTGATACTGACAGTGTTTGTCGCCATTATGAAATAAAATTGGGGATGGGGCAGGGAACAGTAAATAACAAACAAGTAGGGCAACTCTTGCTCCCGTGATGAAATAGATGGACGCCCATAACTCCAAAGGAATGCTGCTTACGACACCAACATTTTTGTCATTTATTGCTGGGGTGATTCGGGAATCGTAAGCAGCATTCGTTTGGAGTTATGAGCGTGTATTTATTTCAACAGGGAAGCAAGAGTTACCCTACTTGTTCATTGTCGCCATTATGTCAAGTCGACCGACAGACCGCATTCCAGATTACGTTGGGAATGTGAGGTAACAACATCTGTCAGGCCGGGGTGTATGAGACAGACTGAGAACATCTGTTTTGTACAGACAGAAAACGTCAGCAACATACGTTTGTGTTGTCAGACACAACTGTTCACAGTCTTCGCGCAGAATACGTGAATCACATCTGTTTGTATTGTTCCGGAAAACTGCAAAGGAAATAACTCTTTTGATCTGTTCCTACTGTTACTTCCCTTCGCAGAAAAACAATCTTGTTTTCATCCTTGAACAGACTTGCTCACGGGAACGTGAAAAAGAAAATTATGACACAAGATTTGCTTATCGCATTTGTTTATCTCACATCACAGTAAACGTATTTTCATTTGCTTGTTTGTTTGCTCTCATGTGGTGGTGTTCGTGTGTTGATTTCTTGGTTTTGTTTTATTTGTTTTTTTTTGTCTCACAATTCGTTGTGCCTCTGGTACGTTGGCGGAGGTCTTTGCTCTTCATAGTTCTCTTGTTGTGAGCATGATTCGTTCGTTGTGTGCCTGCCGACAAGATGCAAATGTCGCTAGGCAGTGATGCTATCGCTTCTCTATTTTTGCTGCTCGTAAGCCCCAGTAATTGGTTCATTGAGCGTCCTTTAGTCTCGTATTGCCCTAGGCTGGCCGATCACACAGGAACCCTTCCAGCCAGTCGTCACGCGGGAAAGAAAATCGTATATCTTGGAACAAGTTCCAAGCAACAAAGACAAATATTATGTACAAGCCACGAACACAACGAATGACACGGTAGCATCATTGTAGACATTCTAAAGGGGAATCAAAGTAGACTGTGCTGAGAGCACTGGTCAGTTCGCTTTATGTTTTCACTCTCACGGTAGAAAACGTGAAGGTCGAGGGGGGATCTCGTGAGAAACAGCGTTTTCTGCACAGGCGCCAGTTTACGACAAGACAGCTGGTATGTCGTACAATGTGACCAGGAAAGTTTCAACAGTTCCCAAAACAGAAGCAGGAGAATAGACCACAAAGGCAGAGAGAAACGCCTTTTCTAGCGGAGTCAAAGAAAGTGATAGAAAAGAGGAGGTTACTAGTACAGAACTTCCAGAAGGCGGGGAAGCCGTTGTGAAGAAGAACCCCCCCCCCCCCCCCCCCCCCCCCCCCCCCCCCCAGCATCCAGAGAGGAAATTGTGGCATGCATACCAGCAACAACCAGGAGACTCTGGGTAGTGATACCATCTCCTCTGTGTCCTGATTGATCAGCACGTCATATTAATATGATTCGGTGGTTAGTATCTCTTCAGATGCTGGATGTGACAGGAATGCTCAGACTCTGAAGTGGTGCCTTACACAATCATCTGCCAAACCCAAACACATCACATTAACATGGTTCGTTGGTTTGTGTGCCTCACAATCATCTGATTAACACGTCACATTAACATGGTTCGTTGGTTTATATGACTGCAGACAAGAGCCAGGCGATTCTGGGCAGTGACAGGAGTGCCCAGACACTGCCCTGCCATATCACCTTTCTGTACTAATTGATCAACTCACCACATTAACATGGTTTGTTAGATTGTGTGTCTCTGCAGGCAAGAGGCCACACTGTGCTGGGCAATGGTGTCAGTGCTCAGACACACGGAGCGACGCCATGCACTATCACGTATAATATCCTCAACACGCCACATTAACATGGTTCATTGATTTGTGTCTCTGCAGGCAGGAGCTGGATGTGACACGAGCACCCAGATTCCGGGGAGAGATGCCATATACAATCACCCGTGTGTCTTAGGTGATCAACATATCACATTAGCATGGTTCGCTGGTTTGTATCTCTGCAGACAGGAGCCAGACGATTCTGGTCAGTGACAGGAGTGCTCAGGCTTTGGTGATGCCTTGTGCTATCATCTACCAGTCTAACTGACGAACACAACACATTAACTTGGTTCGTTGGTTTGTGTTTATACAGACAAGAGCCAGACAATGCTGCGCAGTGATACCATCTCCTCTGTGTACAAACTGATCAACACATCACATTAACATGGTTTGCCTGCATGCAGGCAAGAGCCAGATGATACTGTGCAGTGTGCAGTTACCGAAGTACTCAGACTCTGAAGTGATGCTTTACAGTCATCTACACGTCTTAACTGATCACACATCACATTAACATGGTTCGTTGGTTTGTGTGCCATATGACCATCTAACTGATCAACACATCACATTCAGATGGATCGTTGGTTTGTGTGCCTCACAATCATTTAACTAACCAACACATTACATTACCATGGTTCGTTAGTTTGTGTGCCTCACAATCATCCAGCTGATCAACACAACACATTAACACGGTTTGTTGGTAAGTGTACCTGCAGGCAAGAGCCAGACGATGCTGGGCAGTGACGCCCGCGCCCAGATTCTGGGCGTGATGCTGTGCGCCATCACCTGGCTGTTCAGGCTGATCAACATATTACATTAAAATGGTCCGTTGGTTTGTGTCTACAGGCAAGAGCCAGACGATGCTGGGCAGTGACGCCAGCGCCCAGACTCTGGGCGTGATGCCATGCGCCATCACCTGGCTGTTCAAGCTGATCAACGAGCAGAAGGACAAGACAGGGGCCCGGTTCTCCGTCAGGGTGTCGGCTGTGGAGGTGACGGGCAAGAACGAGCACCTGCGGGACCTCCTCACGGACATCGCGCCCAGGGTGAGTGGACAGGTGTGGGCCATGGGGTATGTTTGCTGGTCCATCTTTCTGTCGGTCTGTCTGGTTGGTTGTCTGTTTGGTTGTTCTTTCTCCGTTTCTGTCTCTCTCGTTCTGGCCCTCTGTTTGTGCGTGTATTTGTCTGTCTGGCTATCTCTGTCTCTGCCAGTTTCTTTGTTGACATGTCTGTCGAGCTCGCTCGCTCGCTCTCTCTCTCTCTCTCTCTCTCTCTCTCTCTCTCTCTCTCTCTCTCTCTCTCTCTCTCTCTCTCTCTCTCCCCCCCCCCCCACCAGCTCCCTCCCTTCCTTCTCGCCATACACTCTCTGTTTTGTCTCTGTCTGTCTGGCTGTCTGTCTGTCTGTATCTCTCTCTCTCTCTCTCTCTCTCTCTCCTCTCTCTCTCTCTCTCTCTCTTCTCCCTCATACTCTCTCTCTGTCTCTCTCTCTCTCTGTGTGTGTGTACGAGTGTGTGTGTGTGTGTGTGTGATGATGATGATGATGATGATGATGATGATGTGTATGTGCCGTCAGGGAAACCAGAGGGAGAGAAGGTGAATGAGAGAGAGCATAAATATTTTGTTACAGCTTACGCCCAGGGAATGAATGAAATGAGTGATTGCAGTGTAAATATAGAAACACAACATCCAAGGGAAACACAGTTCATGAAGGATTAGATTATAATCCAGACTCTACACAAAATCACTCCCGAAAATCTGTAAGGTAAACGTACACAGAAATGTCAGTGTAAGATTTAAGGCGCAGAGCGCGCAGGGAGGCGGGAATGAGGTGGAGGGAAGGGGGTTGAAGGTATAGGGCAGGCTTTTTTAACAGGGGAAAGTGGTACAAAGAAAATGATCAGTAAATAAGTAAACTCACCCAATGATGAAAGAGTGAAGAACAACACTGTGTATTATAAGGATAATAGGACTACCAGACAACGAAAACATGAGATCAGGGAGAGGGGGAGGGAAGCGGGGAGGGGGGGGGGGGGATGGAAGTTGAGGTACAGTAAAGAAAAAAAATGAGAAAGAGAGAGTGACCGAGGGAGAGAGAAGAATAGGGGAGGAAAGTTGCGTTACAATAACGAATGAAATAGATACTAAATACTGTATTGTCATGAAATCTCGTCATTAAGATTTTACGAAAATTGCGATTGAAGACATTCGGGCCTCTTTCAACGTTTTAAGTAGCGAAAGTTGTGCTAAGTACGATTCCATTCCTAATCAGTGAGACTAGATTTGAAGAGATCAATTCCAACATGGTGCAGCGTAGGTTTTTGCACACGGCGACGATTGTTGACAACAAATTTACTGGAAAGTGACGGGTGCTGCACAACCTGATTGAAGTTTAAGCATGAAAAGGTGTTTCGTTGTATCGCAGTTTTAATTTGAATGGCTGGAGTTTGCATTGCAGTTTTAACTGAAATGACTGAATGCTGTATTGCAATTTAGCCTTATATGGCTGAATTTTGAATTGCAGTTAAAACTTAAAATGGATGAATATCCCATTCTGTTTCATCAGAGACCACTTCAGCCATCTTTTAAAGGCCAAATGTCTTTTCTTAAATGAATGATGCGACACAAAAAAAAATAAGAAGGTTCGGGTTGAAAGTGTCAAGAATGATAACACGAATACTAAAACAAAACAAATATTTATGTCAGTGCTTAAAAGAAAAGGGGGCAGGTGAAGTATAGTTATTGAGCTAGAAAATCGATAACGAGAGAGTGAGAGACAGACAGACGAGACACACACATGCAGGCACGCACGCACGCAGGCAGACAGAGAGAAACAGACAGGCAGGCGTGCAAATAGGCAGGCCGGTAGACAGACAGACAGACGGGAAGGGCGTTCAAAGTGATCGTACACCCTCCCCTCCACCCTCCCCCCCCCTCTCCTCTCTCCTCTCTCTCTCTCTCTCTCTCTCTCTCTCTCTCTCTCTCCTCTCTCTCTCTCTCTCTGTATATGTAATCATGTAGCGATAGACTCCTCGCGGACAACGCTTTTCATAAAAACTTTCTTTGTCCACACCCCCCACCCCATCTGCCTCCCTCTCTCCCGCCTCTCCCGTGCCTCATTACTGTCACGTGCTGTTCCTGGCTGGACTTAAAAGAACGCGCAGTTTCCTTGCCCAATGGTTGGGGGGCAACAAGACCAAAAAATTTTGCCAAACTATTTCGAACTCTTTCTCTCGTTTCTCTCCGTCGTTTTTCTTCTCTTTGCTTTTTTTTTTTTCCCCTCCCTCTTTAACCTTCTTTCCTCTTTAACTTCTGTTTCCTGACGTCCCCCTTTGCAGCGAGGTGTGTTTGCCATCCATCTTACCGCTTCTTTGTTTTCCTGGCTTTCCTTGTCATGCCTTGGAGAAAAAGAAAAGGTAGACGTGACACGGGAATGGTTCAGATCAACTCAGCGTTGAGCTGGGTATGTGTTGCTCTGAAAGGTAGAATGGGAAGAGATCATGAAAGATAACGTGTGTGTTTTACAGAAAAAAAGGCATGTTTCTTGTAGGAAATCTGAAAGTGAAAAGGGGAAGAGAACATTATAGATAACAAAAAAAAAAAAAAAAAAAAGATGAAGACCGCAGGATCGACGTGTGTAAAACCGAAGAGAAAGGTAAAATAACGTGTTTCTTTTTTTTGGGGGGAAAGGGCAGGTTTTTTGTGGGAAAATGAAGCAGAGTGCAGCAGCACGTAAACATAGTAAAATATGAGTGAACGCACAAAATCGGGCCTAAAGTAACACCGATTTAATGAACAGTTTCAACAAACACACGTTTTTGGCATGCATATCTTCTTCAGGCGTTACGAACAACAGGTATGAAAAAAAATGCACAAAGAAAAATGCTGTCCTGGTAGCAGTCAGAATGAAATTCTTTTCGGTTAATTACGAAGACTTGTTCTATAGGATCTCATTCAAACTGGTAATTGATGGGTCAGATGCTTTTATTGTGAGAAATGGACAAAGTTTGGACAATACATTTTTTTTTTTAACAGAGGTTAAAGATTATGCCGAGGAGAGAACCTCAGTTGGTTCTTCTACGAAAGCCCTGACAAAATGAAGGCTTCGAAGCACGGAGAAAGCGCCAGGCTCTTCCCTACCCTTCTGTAATAAACTGGGTTCTGAAAGAGGAAGAATATAACGTGTAATCAGCCTTTCTCTCTCTCTCTCTCTCTCTCTCTCTCTCTCTCTCTCTCTCCTCTCTCTCTCTCTCTCTCTCTCTCTCTCTCTCTCTCTCTCTCTCTCTCTCTATCTTTCTATCTATCTCTCCTCTGTGTCTGTCGGTCTGTCTGCCTCTCTGTTTTTGACTGTCTGTCTGTCTGTCTCTTTGTCTGTCTGTCTGTCTGTCTGTCTGTCTGTCTCTCTCTCTCTCTCTCTCTCTCTCTCTCTCTCTCTCTCTCCTCTCTCTCTCCTCTCGTGATTTGTTCTTTTCGGGGATAAACTTACGTATTTCGTATCATGGATTGTTTAGGTCTGTTTTTTTTCGTTGTCATTCTTATCGTTAATGCGATCTTGGGACTGTAGTTATGTGCTTTTTTTTCCCGCTAGTGTCCATTGTTTATGAGGCCTGAACATCACATTCACATAGCTGTTTTGTGTTGTCTATTTAATAAGCGTTACTTTGCGCTCTGTTCCCTGTGTTATTTGTATTTTGGTGCGCATTCAGATTGTTTTGCTTGTTGTATTCTTCAGTTTAGGGGGGGTTGTTTTTTTGTTTTTTTCAAAGACTTTAGAAAGACTTTCAGAATGCCTTTCCCTCTATCTCTCTCTCTCTCTCTCTCTCTCTCTCGCTCTCTCTCTCTCGCTCTCCAAGTTTTCCTCTCTCTCTCTCTTCTCTCTGTTTTCTCTCCTTCTCTCCTAGATATAAGTTCTCTTCTCCTCTCCTCCCCCTCTCCTCTTCTCTCTCCTCTCTATCTCTCCGCCTCTCTCTCCCTCTCCTCTCTCTCTCTCTCCTCTCTCTCATCTCTCTCTTCTCTCTCTCTATCTCTCTCTCTCCTCTCTCTCTCTCTCTCTCTCTCTCTCTCTCTCTTCTCTCACACTCTCTCTCATTCCCTCCCTCCCTTTCCTCTCTCTGTCTGTCTTCAATTTATTTCGACTTTCTCCTTGCTTGCTTCTACATGTAGTACTGTATCTAATATTGTTTATCCTACTCAGGGATATCTCAGAGAGAGAGAGAGAGAGAGAGAGAGAGAGAGAGAAGAGAGAGAGAGAGGAGAAGAGAGAGAGAGAGGAGAGAGAGAAAAAAAGGGAGGGAGGGAGACAGACAGAAGACAGGACAGGCAGACAGGGAGACAGACAGACAGACAGAGAGACAGACAGACTGACAGGAAGACAGAGAGCAAGTCAAATTCATGGGATATGTGTGCTGCCTTGTGGACTGTGACGGAGAGAGACAGACAGAAAAGACAGACAGGACAGACAGAGAGCAAGTCAAATTCATGGGATATGTGTGCTGCCTTGTGACTGTGACGGAGAGAGACAGACAGAAAGAGAGACAGGAAGACAGAGAGAAAGTCAAATTCATGGCATATGTGTGCTGCCTTGTGGACTGTGACGGAGAGAGACAGACAGAGAGAGACAGACAGGAAGACAGAGAGCAAGTCAAATTCATGGATATGTGTGCTGCCTTGTGGACTGTGACGGGAGAGAGACAGACAGAAAGACAGACAGGAAGACAGAGAGCAAGTCAAATTCATGGGATATGTGTGCTGCCTTTTGGACTGTGACGGAGAGAGACTGACAGAAAGACAGACAGGAAGACAGAGAGCTAGTCAAATTCATGGGATATGTGTGCTGTCTTGCGGACTGTGACGGAGAGAGACAGACAAAGACAGACAGGAAGACAGAGAGCAAGTAAAATTCATGGGATATGTGTGCTGCCTTGTGTGGACTGTGACGGAGAGAGACAGACAGGAAGACAGAGAGCAAGTCAAATTCATGGGATATGTGTGCTGCCTTGTGGGACTGTGACGGAGAGAGACAGAGAGAAAGACAGACAGGAAGACAGAGAGAAAGTCAAATTCATGGGATATGTGTGCTGCCTTGTGGACTGTGACGGAGAGAGAGACAGTCAGAAAGACAGACAGGAGGAAGACAGAGAGCAAGTCAAATTCATGGGATATGTGTGCTGCCTTGTGGACTGTGACGGAGAGAGACAGACAGAGAGACAGACAGGAAGACAGAGAGCAAGTCAAATTCATGGGATATGTGTGCTGCCTTGTGGACTGTGACGGAGAGAGACAGACAGAAAGACAGACAGGAAGACAGAGAGCAAGTCAAATTCATGGGATATGTGTGCTGCCTTGTGGGCTGTGTAATATTCCTGCAGACTGAAGCTGTCGGCATCACTTCGTCTCGTCATGATGACAACGAGGATAAGACCAGTTCTAGGGCCCTCCTTGTCATCATTCACCTTCTCCTTTCATGCCTCTCCTCCCTCCACCCCCACCCCCACCCCAACTGTACACCTCAACCCTATTTCTTCCTTTTTATCTCTCCATTCCTTCTTTCTTCTTCTTCTCCTTCTTTTTCTTCTTCTGCTTCTTCTTCTTCTTCTCTCTCTCTCTCTCTCTCTCTCTCTCTCTCTCTCTCTCTCTCTC